>JAJLSM010000029.1:0-195026 GCA_030567595.1 Kuraishia piskuri
ACGCTATTGTTCGAACCCATACAATCCGAGGTGTACAGATTCGTCAAATTCTCCGTGTTTATGTGTTGATACACCTCAATTAAACTTCTCAATTGCCGATAGCCCTATAGCTGAATTGAAAACATCGTGTAACAATACTTGCAGCCGCTCGATTGGTACCGGTTATCCTTATAAATAACATTAGCAATTGTCCAAAATGGCTATAACAGACTATTTCACCGGGTTTTTGTCCGGATTCAAAGATGACATGAAGAGCAAGAACTTCAGGTGAGTATCCGCTGCGATTGGGTGGATCCCACAATAGAAACCCCGCTTATCCGCTCACTCTTCTTTGGTAATGTTTTCGCTTTGACAATTACTAACTGTATTTAGTCTCTATGGACAATGGTAAGGGCTTGTTGATTTGGCATATGAAGCAATTGACTGCTGAATGTCATATCCCACCATTCGCATATCGCAAATTATCTTCTGCCTTACTAACAACGATAGGATCGGTATCCTCACCATGTTCCTCTGCTTTGCTCTTGGAATCGCTAATGTGTTCCATGTCAACCTTGTGATATTGTTTGGCATCCTTGCAATGTAAGTGACAACTTTACACCATCTTCATGGTCAGTCTCAATTCTTAACTAACGCCCTTCTCAGAGTGCAAGGCTTCGTATTGGTATTCGTGGAGATCCCCTTCTTGCTCAGAATCTGCCCAATGAGCGAGTCATTCGCAGAGTTCATCCATAGATTTGACAAGAACTGGCCAAGAGTGGTATTCTATGTGATCATGGCCCTGATCCAGTGGCTCTCTTTGTTGGCAATGGCAACTTCCCTGTTGGTTCTGGCCATTCTGCTCACTATCTCTGCTGCATGCTACGCTGTGGCTGCTATCACACACCAAGAATTCCACAACTCCAGCGTCGTTCCAACTTTCAGCGCTGGTGGTGTTGATATCCCCGCTGAAACAGTTGTCAGAAATATCCTGTAATCATTCATGCCGAATAATGAATAAGCAAAGACAAAAATGAGTGTGTCTGGAAAATGGGGAATCGCCTATAGTATTTGGGGAAACCTATCTGTTATATCAGATAGGTTTCACGGTCTCGTTGAGACATGGGCCTGATGGACTTATCCCGTGGTTGCAACAATGTGTACATTCAGTATCATATATATTCACTATCTTGAGTTTTGATTGATTTGTTCCAGTCTTTATTATGTCCATGCATTTTGCCAAGTTCAATTTATCCTTTTTCAGGACTACACTGCTATGCAGTGGTTTTTGTTGCCTCCAATGTTTACGTTCAGGTATAGAGAAATAGTTGAAGACTCAGTATATTATAAGCCATGAACTCAATCCACAGAGTTGTATAAAATAACAGATAACAGACACTAGAACCGTGATGAGCAAAAGATAGGAACAGGAGGAAAAAAACACAAGCGAGAAATATAGAGAGGAAATATAGACAAAAATGTAACAGAAATATAAAAACTAAGACTCTGCGGGTAAAGCAATTGAAAAAAAAAAGACAGGACAAATGCAAAACTGTTGATATGGCAACTAGTAGATGGAGTCTGTATGCTCAGGTAAAACTGTGGCTAACAAAATGAATGTGTCTATGCGATGTTTTGGGGTAGGGTGTTGTTGGGCCCTTAAAAAGAGAGACGTGAAAACATCAATAAAGTGGTTTGGGTTGTCACTACTGAGCTGTTGAGGATGCATTACCAACAGAAGAGAGTTGTCATGAGTCGCTGGTGGTGGTGATGGTAGTATATCCTTCCTGACGCGCACCACAGCATGGGTAAGGGATAACTGAGTAGATGAGGCTAGCTCTTCTTGAATTCCTGTTGCATATGTTCAAGGCTCCTTGCGATGAATCTTTCTCATGTGCTGTTTCAAGTTATCATTTCTGTTGAACTTCTTACCACAGTCAGGCTCCATACAGTGATACGGCTTCTCCGTGCTGTGCGATCTCATGTGCCTTTTCACATGTTCTGGTCTTTGAAACTTTGAGTGACACAACGGGCATTCGTGTATCTTCTTTTTCTTATTGTCACTGGAACTGCTGGTGGCATCCGGCCCGATGCTATCGTCAGCATTGAACGAAGCGACTGATGTGTCAGCTTCGTCGAGTTCTGGAACAGCAGCAGGGAGGTGCAGAGATCCAATATCACCAGCAGAAGAGATCCCACGGCTGTTCTGGTTCAACATGTTGACCGGCACGCCTGTAAGAGAGCTGTCACCACTGTGAGGAGGGGTAGGGTGGCCAAGCTGAGCTGCTGCCGCAGCAGCAGCTAGTGTTGTCTCTTTGGTGGCAGCGATGGCTGAAAGATTGATAGAGCTGCGTGATCGGGATAGATATGTAGGATTGCTTGCAAGGAAGCTGTTTGCAAGCATCTGTGGACCACTGCTGTTTGGCGTTGGGTTGGAAAGTTGTACTTGGAAGTGGCCACCCAGGGTGTTTAGAGAGGCGGGGTCTTGCACCATACCAGGCTTGAACCCGGCATGGAGGGTTGAAGCCTGAGCATAGTTGTTGGCAACATTGGATGGCATTCCTTGAACAAGAATCTCAGAGTTCTCAGGGTCAAGTAAAAGCCCGCCTTGGAAGTCCGAAGCGGCATGGTTCTGAACACTATTTCCTTGAGCAAACACTCCATTAGTTCCTAGTTGTTGCTGTTCCTGACGGCTAGTCTGAAGCTGTTCGTTGTTCTGTTGGTGCAACAGCTTGGAGGCAAGCTGTAGAGAGATATCAGCGGCCCTCGAGAAATCAGTAACGCCAGAGTTACCAATGGCGGAAAGCGAGAGCGCACTCTCGCTCTTCATCTTCTTGGCACGAAACCCACTGTGACTGAAGTCCACCTCTTTATCAGACCTCAACTGATCATTACCACTCTGAGAAGATCCTGTAGCCTCTTCTCCTCCCTTCATCAGCATATACGGCGAGATGCTGGGCACAGCAAACCCTCCAAATCCACCGGCTAGGACGCCCAGATCACTGTTCAATTTACCAACCTGGTGGGGTGTCTGCTGAGACCCCATTCTGTTGGGTGTCTGAAGGGGGGTGCTCTGTGGGCTCTCGGCACGTGGTGAGAGAAACGACGGTGGGGTGTAAAAAGGGTTGGTGCCACCAGCGGGAGACTTGGCAGATGCAAGCGACACTATAGAAGCTAAACCAGTAGCATCTAGAGAGAGTCTGGATTTGGTCCTTGCGTGTGTTCTTCTTCTAGGGGTCACAGAGTTATTGCGACGGATGGGGGTTTGGAATATGTTGCCTCCGATGTTGGAAACGTTGCCCGCAGATGTGCTGCTTGTGATTGTGGTGACTGAAGCGTTAGCAGTGTGACTGGTGGTGGTGGAGCTTCTTCTTCTTGAATGTAGCGCTCCTTGCCCTTGTGACAGAACAATTGGAGAACCATCCTGGGCCGTGTGCAAGGATTGGCTCGAAAATGAGTTTGAAATCGAGGTAGACAGCGGTGGGGGCACCGAATCATAGGATGAGATGGTGGAAGTCGACACAGACTCTGGAATGACGCCAAAGGCATCAGTGCCACCCAGACGACGTGCAGATGTCGAATCGCGTAAGTTTTCTACTCCGCCATTGATGGACATGCTTCCTAAGTCTGCACCTGCTGCGCCTGCTGTTGGAAAGCTAAAGGTGGGGGGATACTGGAGATTCCCCTGGCTGTTATCATGGTTGTTACTGACAGGAACGACGTTGGAATCCAAGTCATCCAGAACAGAATCTGCACCCGTGGCGCCTCCATCGACATCCTTCTTTCCCTTTTTCGTCTCAGCGACGCGATACTCGCCGTTGGTATCAGAGTGATTGGACGAAAGCTGTGACTGCAGGCGTTGAGTATCCAGCAATATCCCATTATTCAAGGAGCCAAAGTTACCGTCGAGCACGTGGAAATGGTCACCTGCGGAAAGATCATCCCACCCATAGTAGCCCTTGCCAGAATACATGCTTTGGAAGTCATGATCAATGTCAAAGTGACGGTTGTGTGTTGGCGTCGAATTCAGCAAGCCCATTGACAAGGGCTGAGCTAGCTCCGAAGGTGGTGAACTCATCCTGAGAACAGGAAACGCCTATCAAGCTGTGGTGGTGGAGGCTCCCCTGTCGGAGGTGGGGATGGGAGTTCTAATCGGGAATGAGTAAGTAAAGCGAAAACAAGTGGTAATAGCCAAAGCCAGAAAGTGGCAAGCCCTGTGCACTATCTTTCACGCTGGAGATTCCAAACCGGAGAGAAGCGAGGTCATATACAGGGAGGATGTGTGAGCTTGTTGGTCAGTGCAAAGGAGGAGGGGCAATATAGCCAAAATGTACCTCCTTCAGAGCAGTTTGTCTAGAGTGTGAATGTAACGATGGACAGTCTCTATATTTGCAAATAACAAAAGCACGGACTGCTAGGGTTTAAATATTGTTGTAAGCAACTCCAAATCGTAGATATGTTTCCTACCGGTGGTCAAAGGACTCATAAAGCAATCTTCTCTCTCAAAACCACCGTAGTAATTGATTCGGGCCTTGACGCCTGATGTGAGGTTATAGGCATCCATAGTAAATTCCTAAAGAGGAAATTACTAGGACGCGTAATGAAAAAATGGCACGGGATGTGTGTGGTGTTCCCGTCTCTGTTGCCTGAGTGAGTGCGCAGTGCGGTAGGCACGACCCAGCACCACGACCCAGCACTCAGATGCACAGAAAGCGGGCGCGCGCCGAGGTGGTGTGGAAAGATCGCAGCGGAAGCCAGATGTGTGCTCGTGCGTTTGTGTGTCGCTGCAGCTACGGGGGAGTACGGGGGAGTTATAGTTACGGGGGTTGTTAGGGAAGCGCACTCTACAGCTGCAGTGACAGTTTGCAGCCTTGGTGTTTCTCCAAGAGAAAAGAGACTTCTATATGATGGGACGATCGAGCTGAGATCGGTGGGAGAGAACATCTACAGTAGAGTAAGCAGGCCGGAAATTATATATCCTATTCAGTTGTACAATGCGAGATCGAGATGTACTTGTCTTCCCTATACCGTGTGGTAAGTGTACTTACTGGGTCTTCCTCTATACCGTTTACTATGGGCCCGAGATCTGGATGTGTCGTCACTTGGCCTTCCTCCCCGTCGCTTATAATTGCGGTATATCAGTCTCTTGTATACACACTCAGCAACCTCTTAACAACAGTCGCTACAGTAATGTCATTGTTCGTAAAAAAAATACCCTACTCGGAAATAGGAATTCGGACCTCTAACATGTGCGGGCGCATTGCCGCTAAATGTGCATCTCGGTGTACATGCACTTTCTGGTTTCCCCGGAGATGTGCAACGGCGGGCGAAGTGGGCAAACTGGGAGGAGGGGGCTCTCAGCACTGCATTATTATGGGAAAAGGCAAAGTGGATGCGGTCTACCGCACTTGTTGACTCTATCATCCTATAGTGCAGCAGAAAGCCTGGAGTCACAAATGGGTATTTATAGATTTTACGATGCGATTATAGTGGGACAACGTTCACTTTACCGTTCCATGATTGTAGACGGCGTCTTCAGCCCAGCACTCCCGAGGAATCCCTGCCATACTTCCTTCCACCTAGCTTATACCACTAGCTCATATTGGACGTATCCCAATTCATGCGTGCATATAGTGCTGCGATGCCATAGTAACACATCGATCTCCTACTTTTGAAGAAGTGGGGTCGCTCTTGGGTGTCAATGGCTCCTCAAGTCGTTCTTGCCGCTTACAAAACAAAAAATCATAGGAGGCTATATGTTTAACCGTTTAATACATAAACAAATGATCGTGGGAACAAAGCGTGGTCCTTGATCACGCTGAAATAACCCAGCTCTTCTCTTTCTCTCTCGCTTGTTTTAGCTTTTCTAATTGGAATATTTTCCAAGAATTAGAATGAAATCCAATTTCTAAAAACTCTTTAGAAACATCATAGATATTGCTCTGGAGATTAACCACGTGGTAGCAAAAAAAAAAAACACATTTTAACCTTTTATGTTCAGTGATTTGCTTTCTACAAGATGCCGTTCTAAGATATCTGAATATTTATGAAAAACGGACTTAACCATGCCTCACAGAATTTTCCGCCAATGGCCCTCGCATTGGGGCTCTCCCGAGCACCGTTGCAACGTGCGTGCATAGCGTGTATAGCGTGCATATCCGATCCGATTACCATGCAAGAGGGGAAAAAACAGTAGGATACGTAAATCGTTTATACTCGTTAAATATATATAAAGATAAATCAACTTCAAAAGAATATATCAAAGAAGAACAACGTATTGTAGCATTGAGCAAAATAAACATTCTGAACCATGCAAGCAGGCTAGAGTCATCTCACACAAAAAGGCTACAATGTTCTATACAGGATAAAGAGCTACCTAGGCAACTCACCCTATCGAAACTCAAACATCTTATGGGTTCTGCTTGACGAACTCAACACCCTTCTCGATGTTCTTGATGAGGGTCTCCTTGGCAGTGGCAACCATCTCCTCCTCAGCAGCAGAGAGGGAACCAAGACCGTGGATGGTCTTGACACCCTCTGGGCCAAGAGTGACCTTGGAAGAGAAGAACTCAACACCCTCAGACTTGAAGAGAGGAGAGTCAACGAAGGTTGGCTCAACAACGTCGGTCTCACCGGCAAGACCGTTGAGGACAGCACCGGCGAATCTGGCACCGGCCTGGGCCATGGAGAGGGTGGCAGAACCAGCACCGTTCTTGGCCTGGACAACCTCGTCACCACCGAACTGGATACGGTGGATGAGAGCATCGTAAGTGTCCTTTGGAAGGTCCTTGTGCTTGCTCTGGGAGATGAGGGGCACAATGGTGATACCGGAGTGACCACCCACAACTGGGACTGGCTCGGAAACTGGGTCGGTACCCTGCACCTCAGAGAGGAATCTGGAAGCTCTCAGCACATCGAGAGTGGTGACACCGAAAAGCTTCTTTGGGTCGTAAGTGCCCTTGGACTTGAAAACCTCAGCCACAATTGGAACGGTAGAGTTGACTGGGTTGGAGATGATGCAGACGGCAGCCTTTGGAGAGAAATCAGCAACAGCCTTGGCCAAGTCTCTGACAATAGAGGCATTGGTGTTGAAAAGGTCGTCTCTGGTCATACCTGGCTTACGTGGGACACCAGCTGGGATGATGACAACGTCGGCACCTGTGAGAGCCTTCTCGAGTCCATTCTCCTCTGGACCGTAACCCTTGACAACGGAGTTGGTTGGGACGTGGGAAACGTCAGCAGCAACACCTGGGGCGTTTCTCAAATCGTAAAGGGACAACTCAGTGACCTTGTGGTTGAGCTTCATCAAGAGAGAGAGAGGCTGACCAATACCACCAGCGGCACCGCAGACGGCGACCTTGTAGGCGGTGGAGGAGGTGGTGGAGAAACGACGAGTAGCGAGCTTGAACATTTTTGGAAATTGGTTATCAAGGGATAAGATCCTGACTAGCTTCCTTAATAAATGAAAAAATTGACAAACGAGCCAGAAACAAAAATATATATAACAACGGTCAATGCGACGAACCGAATTGTGAGGGAATTGAGTAGAATTGACAGAAGTCACGAAGGTGCACCCCCCTGCTCGATCACTCCATCCCATCGCCTATGTAGCCCATTTTTCAGGGCGATTCCTTCTCCATTTTTCCTCCATTCTTACTGGAGCCGACAGCCTGGGAGAACATGCAGGAGTCGTGCATCAGTTGAAGGAATTTATATGACCCCGTACTGCATGAGCACGGGCGTGAAGGAAGTGAGGGATATAGTGGATGTGGGCGATGGATGGTGAAAAGACACTACCAGAGACCTTTCGGGCAGAGAGAGGAAACGCATAGGGCTTTGGGCGAATTAGATAGCACCCCCACGTCAACCAACAGGGTGCACTCTGATGTGAGGTCCTCCACATTCCCCCACACGCATATCATTGACATAGTAGACACATTCAGCTTCGGCCTATAGGAGACACCCGACGCTCGGGTAGTACGGTAGGCCCAGCTTGCATTATCATATACAAGGTGGGGAAGGGAGTGTGTACATCAAATTACATCGCAGCCGTGGACCGGCCGGCTAGCTGAAAACCGGTCGTATAGCGAGCCCAGGAAGAGGTTTTGCTGGGCTTTCAGGAAAAACTCGGATTCTATTCAACGCCTAAGTTGGGGTGGCACGTATGCTACACAGTGTAACCTTGCATCCCATACTAAGAGTATGGTGATCTACTCATGTCTGCACACCCCACCCCACAGTTCGTGGGGTAGATTGATGCGGAGTCAAAGGTTTTCCTTGAATCTCGTGTGTTCCACGAGAATATCTCACTGGGCTACTAGATGGATGCTCCTTAGCTGAACATAGGTCTCTTCATCCAAGCATGTGCTGGCACAGCTCAGTCATGTTATTCCCCAAGTCTCATGAGCGGTTTTGTATGGGGAGCATCGTTGAGGGTAGCCGAAACTGGGATTGTACCTCAATATGATGAATGCACTACCTCATCTCTTCTTACAGAAATCTCATGCAAGTTAGAGAGCTGAGACATCTTTATCAAGATGTAATGGAACTTTTTCATATCAGAATCCATGGGAGATATAGACTGGAAGTCATATCTAGGATGTTCTATAAAGAATCTATACGATGTGTGCGATTCCGTGGTGTTATTGCAATAGATCCTAGTGCTCGTATAGGACGACTTCATTTTCATTCATGTGGGTTTTTAGCTCAAGAGGCATCTAAAGTGGGCGCCGAATCGAAACCACAACTGAAGACTCCGGCTATCCTGGGCGGAGTTGACCTTTCAATGTTATTAAATAGAACTGCGCACAACAATAGGTCCAAGACTAAACTGAGCAAGCAACCTTCAACACCCAAAATTTCGAATATTATAGATGGCCCAGCTTTGAATGCCATCTTCAGAGATACCTCCTACCCACAGCCGACCCAGCAACAGCTCTCTTTTACAAACGATTTTTTCAACCATGCAAAGGTAAATCTGGATTGGTGTATATATGATTTTGAAAACATACCTGGTGAAAGGGAGAGAATCGAAAAAGAACAGCGGTTGCTTGAGGATGCGAACGAAGAAAACGAATGGAGAGTGAACCCCTCTGAGAAGCAATACGGAGACGAACTAACTGATTTTGAAAACTGCATTGAATCCAGCCACGTCACAGTTGACTCAAGAGATGATCTTCCAGAGGTCATTCTCCTTGGAAGATGTAACGTTGGAAAATCATCATTGATCAACAGTCTCCTGACTAATAGTAGATCGAAGGAGTCGGAAACGTATGCCAAAGTGAAGCAGTTCGCAGGCTACACACCTTCGCTGAATTTTTATAATATTGGAGGACTTTTCAGGTTAGTCGATAGTCCAGGATATGGGGTAAAGGGAAAAACATGGCAAGGGCAGTTATGTATGGAGTATCTCAGCAGGAGAAGGCAGTTGAAGAGGTGCTTTCTCATTCTCAATGGCAAGGACGGGCTCAACCACTTTGACGAGGAAATAATAGCCGCATTGGTGGATATGGGAATTTCTTTTGAGGTGATATTTAACAAGATTGACAAAGTCAAAAACAGCCAGCGCCAGGCACACATGAGGGATATTATAGAGAATAGCATCCTCAGCGACTCTCAATCTCTCCCCATACAGCCCAGATACTTCTTCACAAATTCATTTGCCACCTCCTCTGTAAAGGGGGAAAACAATGGCGCTCTTAAAGAAAGAACAGGTTTTGCTGATGTTCGTTCGGCAATTCTTCAAAGTTGTGGTCATTCCTTGGAGGAGAGAGTGATTCCAAAAATAAAACGGAAGGAGGCCGATGTCAACTTAGAGAAGCTCAAGTTGAGGAATTTGAGGCAAAATACAAAGAGTATGCAAAAACAGAAGAAAAAGAAACAGACTGTATGACTGCGCAATGGATTACTTGTATATAATAACAAATATAGATTAGGTCAGAATCAATTTTTAAACTTTATATGCAATAATTGTATAAATATCCACTACACCAAAAAACATTTTCAAAAGACAACATTAAACTCGTTAACCAGAAATCAACCATGAACACATCCAATCATTTAACAAATGTGGTCTACTGGGATTCCTCCTTTTCAAAGAACTTGTCTACTGAGCCACCCAAGTAGAGCTTCAGCTGCTTTCTGGTTGCAGGCAAGATCTTACATTTGACATCCTTGCCACTCTTCTCATACGCCTGAAACCTGTGGCAACCACCGAAGGCAAAATAATAGTTTGTGCTATTCTCTCTCACACACATGACATCAATGGGAGGGAGCTCACCTGCTGTGATTTCACCAACGTTGGGACATGTTGCTGAGGGTGTGGGGAAACCTTCCAAGGTCTTTGCCATGGCTTCTATCTTGGTGTAGTCAAGCACTGGTGGGATTGGCCTCTTGATCTCTGATAGAGGGAGATAAGATATCTTGCCAAACGAACCCGATTGTATGGAACTCATCATGCAGATGTTGTATTATGTTGGGCGCAAAACACGGAGACGGTGTCAGTTTATTTAGGTAGTACTGTGAATGTACAGTCACTATGGAAAGACAACTCTGAGCGGGTGATAAAGTTTGAAATTTCAATGCAATTGTTTGACCGATAATCCTCCGGCTTCTTCCAAACAGGATTCAAATCCAGTTTTATACTACCTGCAATGATAATTCCCACAGATGTAATCATACAACATCCAGTGATGACTATCTGCATGAGACGTTTGCTTAGCTGCCACTTGCGTACAGTAAGCCATGCCCTTCTGGCTCTCCTGGTTAGCTGCAGAAGCGTTACGGAAGAAAAAGTTTGACGCAAGCGTCTTCTACATAGTTTGTAATCTGCACGTTCTGGATTCCCTTGCATTAGTGCGATGTATGGACGTTGAGTAAGCTTTTCATTTCTCTCTTCGCAGGGGGACACGAAGCCTCTAAACGCGACACAGCAGTGATAGAAATACGATTAACGGACATAGATTTTACGACTCTCCGAGCATACCTTTATGTGATTAATTTATATTACCGAATTGTGGGCCGGAATGGTGCTGTCGAGGAGCATCCTTGAGGAGTAGCAAAAGCGCATATCATATACATTTTAAATAATTTCCATTGACTTATCTAGACAAAGTGTATAAAATTCACCAATTCACACGGATGCTTACTTCTTGTAACCATTCTCAGACAACCAAGCATCTACCTTCGCAGAGTCTCTGGAGATCCAGTTAGCCTTACTCAGAATGTTGTCCAATGACTGGTCAAGCTTCTGGTTGTAGCCTTTGGTGTTCTTGTCCTTAAAGAAAGCCTTCACCTCCTCGAGCTTCTCCAGAGAAGAGAAACCGGAAACACAAATAGTGATAACGTTACCCAACATGGTGAACATTGGTGGCAAGTACTTGATGATACTGTCCCACTTCGTCGTGAGCCATTTGTACTCAGCTTCAAAACCCTTGTTGTGGACCATCAAGCCTTGCAAAGGAATGTAGATATCTTGGGATCTGACGGTACCATCCATGAGGAAGCCCAGAACCCTCTGGATCAAGTCCTCCTGTTCAAAACGACCAAGGGAACGAAGAGCAGAAAGTCTCTCATCAACAGAAAGTGGGTTTTTGTACACGTTCAAAAGCTCCTCGAAATCCTTCTCGTCACCAGTTCTGGCCACAGTGAAGAAGACGGTGTTTCTGAGATCTGGGTGGATGGCAGTCTTGTTACCACTAACGTAGTCAGCAAACATCTGCTTTGCGGCAGCAACAACCTTCTGGTCATCGGCACCGGCAGCGGCACCGAACAGGAGAGACTTGAGTTTCTGGTCGTTGAAAGAGTCTGTCTCCTTGAACTCCCAACCAATAGATGCACACTTCTCAGATACAAGATCTCTGATAAATGCGTTGAGAGCACTCTTCGTCTCCTCAGACTCAAATCTCCAAGCATTCTTGATGTTATTCACACGGTCAAGCATCTGGCCCCACACAATGTGGTTTGACTCTTCCTGCCACTTGGAGACAAGGGAGAGAAGGTTGACACTGGAGGTGTAACCGGACACAGCAAGAGCACTGGCGTCAGAAATAAGACCAATTCTGTCCTCAACAGACAAAAGTCCCTCACGTCCGGCCTCACCGAGCTTGGCCCACCTCTCATCAGAGTAAGAGGTTCTGTAAATACCCGGGCTGTCACCGTTGAGCTTGTAGAAGGATGTGTCTTCCAGAGTGACAGAGGTCTCCCTAGTATTCAAAACAACAGACTCATCAATACCAGCCTTAGTCTTCACACTGAGGAAGACTGGGTATACGGTCTCATCCTCGTGAGCCTTCACATCACCGGTAGTGAGATATCTGTTCTGCTTGACGTGGATGCACTTCCCCTCTTCAGCAACGCTGAGAACTGGGTATCCAACCTTCTTAGTCCAGGTCTCCATCACCGTAACAACATCCTCACCTGATACCTCACTGAGGGCGGCCCACAAGTCAGTGGTTCTGGTGTTGCCGTACTGGTGCTTCTTGAGGTAGTTCGAGACACCCTTGATGAAAACATCCTCACCGATCCAGCGGGAAACCATCTTGAGCAAGGAGGCACCCTTGGCGTAAGAGATAGCGTCAAAGATCTGGTTAATCTCATCAGCACGCTTCACAGCAACCTCCACTGGGTGGGAGGCACGCAGAGCATCCAGGCTGAGAGCCTGCTGGAGAGTGTCACTAACGTAATCCTCCCACACCTTCCACTCGGGGTAGAAGTGGTTGCAGGAGTACCAGGACATCCAAGTGGCGAAACCCTCATTGAGCCAAAGGCCTTCCCACCAGTCCATGGTGACAAGGTTACCGAACCACTGGTGAGCCAGCTCGTGCTGCACGACCTCAGCCACACGCAGCTTGGTGGCAAGAGTGGAGTTCTTCTCGTCAAACAGGAGGTCAACAACACGGTAGGTGACAAGACCATAGTTCTCCATAGCACCGGCAGAAAAGTCGTGGATGGCAACCATATCCATCTTTGGCAGTGGGTAGTCGATCTCAAACTTCTGCTCGAAGAACTCAAGGGTCTTGGCAGCCAGCTCGACGGAGAATCTGCCCTTTTCCTCAATACCAGAGGTGGCATACACTCTAACTGGGATTCTGTAGTTGTAATCAGCCTCGATATAGTTCAGCTCACCAACGATGAAAGCAACCAGGTAGGTGGACATGATTGGTGTGGTGTTGAAAGAGACCTTCTTACGGTCATCAGACAGCTCTTCCTCAGACTTAACGTCCATATTCGACAAGCAAGTCAAAGCCTTGTTGGAGATAAGGGAGATGTCAAATGTGGCCTTGAGACTTGGCTCATCAAAACATGGGAAAGCACGTCTACAGTCGGTAGGCTCCATCTGGGTGGTGGCGAGGTACTTGGTCTTGCCATCTTCCTCGTATGTGGATCTGTAGAAACCGGCCATCTGGTCGTTGAGAATACCAGTGAACTTAATATCAAGGCTCACCTTCTCACCTGCCTTCAACACCTTCTCGGCAAAAGTGAAGGTAATGGACTGATCATCCTCGGTGACAGAGGACGAGGTTGGGGTGTAGTCACCAGCTGGGGTCTTAAGGGTGATGGAATGATGCTCAATCTCGAGGGAGTGGAGGGTGATGAAATCAGCGTCCTCCTTGACATCGAGGGCAATGGTGACGTTACCGGTAAACTTGAATGTTTCAAAGTTTGGTTCCAACTCCACATTGTAGTGGGTTGGCTTAACGTGTGCAGGCAGGACCTGACGATCTGGCAGACTTGAATTGTGTTAGTCAATGCACACGAGGAAGATTGATCAGCAGATGTCTGAAAAGGTTGTCAACTGGGAGATTAACATAATACTGCGTGCAAGTTGGGATAGGTGACATTTCAATTCATGCAGTGAGCGGAGATGAGATGACCTGATATCAACCGCAACATCGCAACATCGCAGCGGTTCCTAGACGAGTATACAACCCTCTAAAAGGTGGTATCCGAACAAATAACCAACAATGGATAGACACTATTCAGAGTCTGTCAATGTCGCTTGTCGTTATCATCATCTTCGTCATAATCTGCTGAATGTCGCAGTAATGGCTAACCACATCGCTGACAAGCCTCCCTGCACCAGGGTTTCAGGCACCATCAGCATTGGATCTGAACTCCGAAAAACGCCCCAGACACTCAATTGAGGCCAATGGACCCACTAAAATAATACTGAAATCATACTTACACTGTTGACGACATACCTTCAAGTGCTGAATTATGCCTCATACAGTAATGCCTCATGCCAAAATGAGGAATGTGTGCTCTTTTAAACCGAAATAGTGGGGGACGCTCACCTACAGCTCTAATGGTGGCAAGCTCGCGCATCGCCAAACCATCTCCCCCAGGCTGGGTTTTGCACGCCCAGCCGTGTGTTGAACGGACGTGCGCAAGCTGGCTGTGTTTTGGGAAGAGTTTTGTCGGAGCCGCCGACAGACCCACCACATTGGTGGCTCTTAGCACTTGGCACAGCCTCTGAGTAAGCTTACAAATCATCTCACTAACAAGGCCAGTGATTTGGTAGTGAACCTTATAGTGCAATTGGCCTTTTTCAAGTTTTAAATTGCGTCTTTCTTCCCTTTTTCAACAGCTAGGGGCCCATTGTGAATGAAGTGACCCGAGAAGCCATGTCTTGGGTTGTCACACGCTGCTCCACGGTGGAGAATGAGTAGTGCACGTTATTGTTTTTCTCCGTGCATGAAGCTCAAACACAGACAGGCTCCTGCTAAAGAAACGGCAGGAAACATAGGAGAACAGTGTGATCGGGATGGGAACATCTTCTTCAATAGCCATCCGCCATATTACTTTCAGATAGCTATGTAGTAGGCATATCAAATAGCCCTTGTGATTGTCATTGATCTTAGTCAACTGAATGTTCCAACTGGTCAGGTCAATAATGATCCACCATAGAGTCCCCGCCGCCCCTTTGCAGGCGATTGGGCCCGCATAATGCGTTGATTCTGCTCGCAACCACCAAGCGTTCTGCCTTCGCGCAACGGCGGCTCGCCTGCAGGCTACGTCAGAGCGCTTGCAGTAGAGATGCAAGAGGTCCGAGCACATGAGACCAGAAGAAAACTCACCGAGTAAAGTCGAGTTGAGAAGAGCGTTATATTCAGACCTGTTCTCTCCATGCTTCTGGGATTAAACTACACACTGAACACATGGTTGGTGATGACAATTTTTTAGCAGAGCTGTTCTAGTTTATGGAAATAAACCTTGTATAGTTTACAGTTTACAAAACATGTATGGCGTAATCCATTTCCGGTAACCTAGGGTGGGTAGTGGTATCGACCTACATACCCCTCTACCTGAGCACCGCAGACATTCTCTGTACAGGTGGAGGAAGCGAGGAAACTTCCTGAAAAGTCCTGAGATATTCGAAGAATAAGCATAGAACTTGCTTGCATTCAAGATGCATGGATATGCCCGAAGCCACACACACCCACAGCTGGAAGCAATGCACGATTCGGCTTTCTGACCGACGAAAAAGACTGTACGGCTTTACACATCGGGGGTTGCACTCCAAATACGTTGCGTGCACGGAGATTAAACATAGAGTACTTGAAAACCTCATCTGACACACAGACTAGTAGGGACTGCGTCCACACTAGAGTACCATTCATCGTCTACAGCACAACACAGCTCAATAGGCAAATTTTATTTTTCTGTACATAATCATGATAGAAGTGCAAGGGACGAGATCTCTAGAACGCAGACTCACTAACCAGTCCTCTCAATGAGGTGCACTCCACTGTCCGTCTCCACAATGGGAGAGATTTCTCCGACAGACAGAGCAAAAGCAGCCTTCTCAAAAGCAGGCTGCATTTGCCCTCTTCCAAAGAAACCCAGGTCTCCTCCCCTAGAATGGCTGGAGCAGTCACTCTCTGTAGAAGCAATCTGAGAGAGAGTGGCACCCCCACTTTTAATCTTCGATTCCCATCCCTTTAGTATCTCAATGGCTTCCTCTTTGCTTCTGGTGATGTTTTCCGACTTCCAGGATGCAGGCCTTCTAGAACCGCTATGCTTGATTAACAGATGGTTGCATTTCACCTGCTCTGGGGTATGCAGCTTGTTGGCGAGGTACTCCTGGAGCAGCGCTGTGTTTGAGCCAGCCGGTGGTTCCCATACGGATTCACCAGTGGATTTGTTGTAATAATATTCAGTGTTACGAGATCTCGAGATCTTGACACTCCAGCCATCAGGCAGACCCGTGTATGGTGAAACAGACTTGATAGACATCGTTAGCATAATCAGTAATATCAACGCTATTGGACAGAAAACGATACACAATCAGTACAGAGCCCTCTGCCATCTATTCAAGAAAACAAAAAGAATCTACATACCATTATGAGAAACTGATCTATGGAATATATCAATTCCTACAGCCTTCTCCGTACAATTGTCTTGACTGTTTTGATTTGTCATTAGTCTTTGCGATTCCCTCCCCATAAGGCTTTGCTCATCGCTCCCTTTATACATTTTCAGTATGCGCACACGACCATTAGAGATTACGCAGTATGCGTACACGTCCCAGAGTCTGGGGACGCGTCACTGAGGGAAAAGATCTCAATTTCTTATCATGAATCATTTCTGGAGGAGACCACATTTTAACAGCCAGGAGCTTTGTTGAATGGCAACATTCAATTTGTTTCCATCTTGAATTATCGCATTCATCTTCCACATACACCTCGCATAATGACAGCAGACAGTGCATTGAGGCCGATTGCTTCATCATCATTCAAAGTTCTATTAATTGAGAATAAAGCGATTACTTCCGGCGACTCTGGAAACTCCTCTCCCCAGAAGTTGGACTTGATCACTATTCCCCACCCAAGAACCCTAAAAGCTTCAAAGTATGTCATCACCACAGATTCACATTCACAGAAAACCCAACTGTATGAGTTGAAGAGCATAGGCACAAAGAATCCACATATCCCACAACATAGGCGTCCTACTGAGACACAAAAGGGTGAGCCTATCAAGTCGCTACTGCTTCAGAGCAACTCTCCTGAAGTGGGGAGTGGCTATATATTGGAAGATCCGGAGATTGTGTTAGCGACTAGGTTCAATTTGGTCTATCTGTTGCTAGCGTTCTTTGAACCCATCTTGGCAAATGAGAGGACGACAAGGTTGGTAGATCTTGATTCCCTTCTCGAGTCTTTCCAAGAGGAGGGTTCCATACTAAGTGGCCTACCACCTCAGTTATTTGATGGTGGCGAATTCTTCAAGGAGTCATTGAGTGAAGTATGTGATACAGTCATGGAAGGAGATGAAACTTACTACAAGGTGAGCGAAGCCAAGGCTCTTGATTTTCTCAACAGGAGGGTCGACCAGATATCAGAGCAGTTCCCAGACTCGGTGATTGACTATGTGATCAAGGATGATCTGACTGCTCCCGTTTCCCTAGAGGGAGACATTCTGAACGATGACTCTGCGGCCTCCAGGATTCCCGCAGAGGTTATAGCTATGGCGAAAAGGAGGTATGCCATCCATTTGCTTGGTTCATATTTGGCGCCTTACTATGTACAAAAGCTAGTCGGCGGGTCACATGACTGGCATAAGCTAGATAACCACATATCTCAGGTGGTGGAGGCGTTCAAGAAGCAAAAGATCGCCCAGGAAAACCTCCAAAACCTCAACGACTCTCTGGCAGTGGATAATTCTGGAAACGGCAAGAAGCGCAAGGATTCAGCAGCTTCTACCAAGAAGGTGGTTAAAAAGGTGGTTAAAAAGGTGGCGATCGGTAGTGGTGCATTAGACGGATTTTTCAAAAAGCAAGTGAGATGAGAAGAGATATAGTTCAGAAGATATCAATGATACATCTACGCGAATCATTAAATTGCTGTTAATCACCTTTGAGCATTATATACAAGATAAAAGAAACAACAATACTAACTGACCAACTATCTGGTTGCATTACAGTTTGAGGGTCTTCTCTGCCAACACCTCTGGCTTGGTCTCACCACTGATAGTGTTGCGCTTAGATAGACTGTCATATATACTCAATCCGCTTGCCATCCACGACGACACATCACCCAAACCGGCAGGAACAACGATGGTGTTACTTTCTTTCGCCAGCTTACCAAAAGCCTCGACGTACTTCTCAGCCACCTGCAGAGATACAGCGTCACGTCCACCAGGGCTGTTCTGGATAGCATCAGCAACTTGGCGGATACCTTCAGCAGTTGCCTTCGCCTTCAACAGAATTGCCTCAGCCTCACCGGCAGCTGCATTTATCTGTTCAGTCTTGTTGGCCTCAGAAGCCAAAATGGAAGATGTCTTTTGACCCTCAGCAATGTTGATCTGCGACTGACGGTGACCTTCAGAGTCCAGAATCTCCGCACGCTTACTCCTCTCTGCGCTCACCTGTCTGTGCATGGCCTCCAATACGTTGGAAGGAGGGTGTATGTCTCTGATCTCATAACGAAGACATTGGAGACCCCAATCTCTGGCAGCCTCGTTGAGGACCGCCGTGATGTTTGTGTTGAGAGACTGTCTCTCGCGCAGAACGTGATCTAAAGTGAGCTGGCCAATTTCCGAACGCATAGTTGTTTGTGCCAACTGGGAAATGGCATACTCTGCATCTTCCACACCATAAGAGGCCTTGTACGCATCCACCACCTTAATGTAGAGGACACCGTCCATCTCGAGAGTTACGTTGTCAGAAGTGATGGCACTCTGAGAGGGCACCTCTATAGCAGACTCCTTCAATGACTGCACGTACTGAATCTTGTCGAGGAATGGCAACAGTATGGCAAGGCCAGGCTCAAGTATACGGTGGAACTTCCCCATGCGCTCCACAATCCATGCCGTCTGTTGAGGCACAAACCGGATAATTGTATTTGCTGGGAGCTGATCCTTCTGGAAAAAGGTTAGGGGAGAAGATGGGTTTCCATTGCTGTACAGACGCGGGGCTCCACCCGATAGACTGGAAATTGAGCCTGCTCTAAGAGCACCACCAAGTGCAACGGACCTCAATGCCAGGGAGGTGGTGGGGTTTGTTGCCCCATGCCTCAAAGCCGTAGTTGTAGCAAGCATGGTGATTTTATATGGGGGGTTTCAACGTCGACGAACGATATATAAACAAAAAGTCGATCAGATGTATTGGATAATTATTCACACCTGAAGATTAAAGTATCGTGCCGTATCAGCAAACCGCTGACCCGCCCCACCCAATACCTCCAGCAACTCTGAACTCCAATTGTCACGCTCACCCTGCTCAGCTTCTCTAAGCTACCAGTGCCAGCAGTAGAGCAGAGTGGCCATCCCGCATGACTGCCATAGTTAGGCGGCAATTGAAGTAAAATAACTATGGAGAAGGGCAAACAGACAGGGCAAACGCAGTGTGCCAAGCAGGCTGGCCGCCTCTCGAGATGAGCACCACTGTTAGGAGCTGGTCTCGTTTAGTTAGGACTTAGAGATGAGCTGTTCCGGGTAACCGCCATGAAATATTCATCTAATTGTATAGTGAGCAGCATGCATTTAGCGATATGGAGTGTATAATATGATATATATATATATGTGAAGATATATCGATCCGCATGTGTATATATAGAGGGGATATCCTACTAAGAAGTCAGCTTCTGTGAAGGAATTGCACATTGATACCAGTGTATTAGAGATCAAGCCATTCTACCAAGATATCCACCTCGCAGAAGGTGTGGAACCATACAAAAAGTTGACCAGCTATAGCATATTAAGCCCCGCGACACCAGGAGACTTGCACAGTACACCATGGCAAAAGGATACGAGATTTCATCAAACCAGCAAGATTTCTTGTTGGAGACTCTCAAGGCAGGCCTCAGACTTGACGGCAGAAAGCTACACCAGATGAGAGAGATGGAGATCGAGTTGGGCGATGAGTACGGGTATGTGGATCTCAAGCTTGGAAAGACCCGTGTGGTTGTGAGGATCTCCGCTGAGGTGGTCGCGCCATACGAAGACCGTCCCTTTGAAGGTTTGTTTTCTATATCGACTGAAATCTCTCCAATGGCTGGAGCAATGTTTGAAGCGGGCAGACAGTCAACTGATGAGGTGTTGCTGAGTAGGCTCATTGAGAAGGCAGTGAGGAGGTCCGGAGCATTGGACCTTGAAAGTCTTTGTATAGTTGCTGGCAGCAAATGCTGGTCGATACGAGCAGATGTGCATTTCCTCGATTACGATGGCAACTTCCTGGATGCATCGTGTATAGCTGTCATGACAGGACTTCAGCATTTCAGAAAATCAGACATCGTTGTGAACGGAGACGATGTGGTTGTCTACTCTATGGAACAGAGGGCTCCTGTGCCATTATCTGTTCTGCATGTACCCGTATCTATCACTTTCAACTTCTTTAATCCTAATGACATCGAGGAGAACATCAAGGGAGACCTGAACAACGAGCTGATAGTAGTGGATGCGACGATGCAGGAGGAGCAGCTAAGCTCTGGTTCTCTCACTCTCACCATGAACAACAACAGAGAGATTTGTCAGTTAAGCAAAGCCGGTGGCTTATCGATCGATGCTACGATAATAATGGAATGTGCTACAATTGCTTATACGTTGGTGGAGCAAATTAGCACCCAGATCAAGGAGCTGCTGAAGCGCGATGAGGCCAAGAGGGTGAATCCAGTAGAGGTGAGGGAACTACAGGCTACTAATGATAGGTGAGAGGTTGCTGCCTTATATGATTGGAGTCAAAAATACCAATATGTCAACATTACATTACATTGTGATGTTGTTTTGGGTTAGTACGTCCACTTTATACGAACATTCTAGATTGCATATGTACCCTTAATTATACAGACATATTTCAGACATTCTTTTGTACACTTCACCAATATCAACTCAGCTCTTACTTTCTGAGCTCCCAGTTAATGTGAGCTGGCTCCTTTGGAAGGGTCACCATGGAGGTGTAGTCAACATCAGGCAAGTCACCGGACCACTTGAAAGTCTGCACATATGTAACGAGCAGAGTTCCAAGCTGCACGTAAGCAAACTGCTCACCAATGCATCTATGTCTGCCACCACCGAATGGGAGATATGGAGAAGAGACACCCTTGGAGATCTTGCCAAAACCGTAGTCGACGGTCTCTTCGGTGCCAGCACCACCACCGGAGCCGCCAAGCTGCTCCCACCTGTGAGGCTCGAAGTGGTTTGGGTTGGGGAAGTAGGCCTCGTTGTTCATGGCAAATCCTGGAGACACCAGCACGTAGTGGCCCTTTGGCACAACATACTTCGTGCCAGGGACAACCAGTGGGTTCATCACCTTTCTGAAGATGGAGTGGAGCGGCATGTGCATTCTGAGGGTCTCTCTGATTGTGTTGTTGACCAATGGCATATTCTGAAGGTCATCGTAAGTGACATCTCTGCCATTCAAAACCTTCTTCTGTTCCTCATAAAGCTCCTCCTGAAGGTCTGGTCTCTGAGCAAGATGCAACAAGAACCATGCAGATGTGGAAGCGGAAGTGTGCTGTCCACCCATCAGCACACCGATGAGAAGATTGGAGATCTCTCTGTCAGTCATCTGAGTGCCATCCTTGTACTTGGAGCTCTTGATGAGAGTGTCAATAAGATCTCTATCCTGAATGTCATTCTCGGCTCTCCTCTTGGTGATGAGAGACAGATAGGTGCTAGCAATGGTCTCATGGGCGTTGTCCCTTCTTCTGTAAGAAGGAAGGGGCAGGTTAGGGAAAACAAAGTTCAATGGGGTAAATCCCTTGTCGAGGTCAGAGTAGAGCTTGGCAAAACCGGTGTTCAACTTGGCGCGCATCTCATCACCGAGAAGAGATCTCGAGGCAGTCAGAATGGTGATCTCAGGCTGTGACTTCATCACATCCGCCACACCACTCTTCTTATCCTTGTTGTCACCAAAGAACTGCGAGTCATTCTTGAAGTAGGAGAGAATCTCATCTCTGATCTTGGGAACGTAAGAGGTAAAACTCTCCTTGGTGAGACTGCCCTTGACAAACTTCTTCTGGTCCATAAGCTTCCAGTTGGGGCAGTCATAGATCACACCCTTTCCAAAGACAGGGGTGGTGAGATGGGAGTAAGCATCCTCAGCTG
The DNA here is from genome assembly GCA_030567595.1 of Kuraishia piskuri. Classification (NCBI taxonomy): domain Eukaryota; kingdom Fungi; phylum Ascomycota; class Pichiomycetes; order Pichiales; family Pichiaceae; genus Kuraishia; species Kuraishia piskuri. The sequence continues at coordinate 22,021 of JAJLSM010000029.1, forward strand.
AGACATCCTGGAGTTTAGCATTGAGCACAAATTCGTGACCCTTAGGACCGAGGTAAACGGTCATCACTTTTCCGAGCAGCAGGAAAGAGAAGACATCACCGTACTTCTGCTGGCAAGCGTTGAAGAACTCATATGGCTGCATTCCATATGGAATGGCAGATCCAACCCATGGAATCCAGTAGCCCACAAGAGGCACTCTGTCGCTGCGGAGAGAGTAGAAGAACTGGAACAGAATCGAGTACAGGAATGGCAGAGCAACAACCAGCGAGATCTGCTGTCCAAGAGACAAGCTCTTGAGGAACTCGAAAGAGACGAGCAGCCCCGACTGGGCAAGGGAAGCAATTTCCTGAGCAACGGCCATTGTGGTGAAGGTTGTAGTCAATTCAACTCAAAACAACGAAACACTCGCTCAGCGAACTATGCTGTGTGAAGACCGTGCAAACCGTTCTGTGCAAACGCTGTGAGTATGTATATATAGATATAATGTAAAAGGAAAAATAAAAGTGGAGACCCAACTAAGCGATACCTTCTTTTACTGTCCGTTACTCAAACAACTCAACCGGAAAGCCGTCTTTCGTGCTGGTGCGTGTTATCTACTTATATTTCCATTTCTTCGATCGCGCTTCAAAATAAATGATACGATCCCCACGGTACGACAGAAACGAACCCTAAAGCTCATCAAACGATGAGGGCCCATACGCGATGCTCCTGGGTGCTACACGTTATACCTGGACGCGGCGTAATCAGAAATTGCGGCCCTCCTACTAGCAGGAGGGATGCGCAGCTAAGGGTAGTGAATACTCGTTTTGCTCGTTTATGTTGCCAAGTGTGATGCTGTTTAGGGAACCTCTACTTTAATCAAAAATATCTTTGGCTGATGATATATGGAGATTCAGCCAGAGGTGACATGCAAACCTGTCTTTATTCAGGCCGTGTCATCTGATCTGCCACGATAGACTATTCATTTTACGAAGGTGCTCGTTCCAGATCTCTCAATTCCACGAAAGCCGCGATTCACTTCTGCCGTAGTTTGTTATGCACCACGGCGATTGCGCCATGAGAAAAATGACAAGAATATAGCCCCTGCCATTATGTGGTTTATGCCTCTGACTCTCTTTAATTCGATTAGCCGTGTTTGGGAACTCACTCTGCTCTGCATCGATTGCATACTGTGGTCTTGCATGAGTGACTATAACACCACTTTGTAGGACTGACTGTCTGCCGTTAGCAGACGGCTTATTGAGCGCGAGCAATACGACAACAATTAGCGCATGTGCTACATGCCATTTCAGCTGAAATAAGGACTACCAACCTAGAACTAATGATTTAACAGATGATACACTTACAAGTACAGTACATTACATATTTAACCTAAGTTATCTATGACACCTCGCTCCTTTACTTCCTATATACAAGAATGAATCCCTATGAATCTACCTTGACCCAACACTATATCAGTTGCGATATGCAATCCCTCCTAAACGGCTAACTGCCAATATGGTTCCATCTCTAACCCTGATTCCAAAGTAACAACTCATTTTTTCAAAATTGGAATTTGTTCCTTTGGCACAACCTCGGCCTTTGTGAGTTCCATGAATTCAGCCAAGATCTCAGAGCTCTGCTTGTACTTGCAGTCGATCTGCTTGCTTGAAGCATCACTGAACTTGATAGTGAGCTTAGCAGAGCACTTCTCAGCCTCTTCAGGGGTATTCACGTTTATCCTCCTCACCGTTATTGGCAAGTTTGGGTTGTGGAATTGGATGGTTGGCAAGTTCTCTCTCCAGAACTTTTTGGCACCCATGTGGCCATGGGAGTTGAGTCTCTTGAAGACAAGCTCAACTTCCGCAACATTGTTCACCTTGACTGCAGATCCGGTAAAGTTCGAAATGGCATTTAGTCTCATTATCTGCTTGGTGAAACGGCCTGTGGGAAGGCCCTTGAACATCTGTGCACTCATGCTGGTTGTAGTAATGCGATCAAAAGCTTGTGATTGAGATCCGATGACCGGACTTGCGGAATATTTAATGTACTCAGAAGAAAAAAAAATCAAGTAGAACTCAAGAAAAAAAAGTAATCTATGCCTCAAATCTCGATTACCAGAGATATCACAATATGATGATCCTCAGGAACCGACCCTGACATTTAGAAGTTGGTGAGAGTGAAAAATACTAGGATGCATGGATGACATAATCCTCCTCGAGTAAATTCCCCACTTGGGCGCTAGCTCATCGAGAGCCCTTGGGCCTAAGAGTGTGTATCGTCCTGTGTATGTGTGTGTGCATAGTACGCGCATCATCCTGAGGCTCATTATGAGAGGGAGTGTGCATTATAGAAGAATAACAGAATAAATACGTTCTGAGGACGGGTTTCCATAACTAGTGGGATAGATTGTTTACCGTTCTAGCTTATTACTGAAATGTTCATATAGCAAAGATGTCCCACCAACAGCTCCCCCCTGGTGATGAAGATCATGCTTCTCCTGGTGTGGGGAAGAGACCTTACACAGCCGCATTTATTGGCCAGATGAGTCCAATGGTAAGCATTGGTAGGAACACGGTACCCACACAAGCCGGGATAGATATGGACACCTACTATGATATTGCATTTGGATACGTGAACAAATCATATATGAGCTCAATGGACAGGAGGTCATCCAACGCTACATCCGAGGTAGAAGTATCACATGAACACTCCAATAGCAGTCATAACCCCTTAGGTGCGGATACACCACGACCAAACGTCAAAGACGATCTACTTACAGATCTCAGCCTGAAATCCACCTTATCAGAACGGTTGCCAGAGGTCTCTCCATATAGAGAAGATAACATCATTACCCCAATAGAGTCATCATCTGTTCTTCTGCATGATGAGTTTCTCCACGGAATCCAAGATAGTCCTTCTCAGAAGGCATCTGTTAGACAGATTGCGAGATCATCCTCTCAAATGACTCACGGAGTATCCAATGAGAGCCAAACCAGTGCTCCTATGCCTTTGGTGTTAGACACAACAGTGGATTCAAAAGAGGAATCACTTGGAGGTGCTGTAGAACATCAACAGAATGCGAACCAATTACGGGAAAACGAGGTTCCCGAAGAAGTGGATACTCAAATAGAGCATAGTTTGAAGTTTGAGAACACATCAAGACCTGCATCAGAATTGTCAGATTCACACAGAATGGCCTCTGGAAGGCAAATTACAGAAGGAGACAGCCTCTCTTCCTTGAAACAACATAACGGCAATGTTAACAGGAGCAGTCCGAAATCTCATTTGAGTAATATTTTGCCACCAGTCTCACCTGTCGACGATCTACTACAGAGGTTAGAGAAACAGCAATCAATTCACGCCTCACTTCTGCATGAAGTGGAACAACTACAGAGTGAGAATGCTGGAATCAATCACACACTACGGAGAATCAAAGCTCTTCAGCAGGAGTTAAAACAGGCGGACATGGAATCAATGGATATGAACCAAAGAGTTGGTTCATACCTGGTCAGCCCCGGTGGTGATATCCTGTCAGCTAGTAAATTAGTTCAGTTGGATGCACAGTTGGGAAGACCATCTGCTGCCACTCCTCCTCCAGCAACGACTCTCGGCATTGGAAGCAACACCGCAGGAACCACAGTTGTGGATTCTCCATTAGTGCCCTCGATCTCTCTGGGAGTGGACGTGGATGGTGCTTCTTCTATCTCGCATGAGGGATCAGCGATATCAATTGGAACAGATGTCGGGATTGATTTGAACCTACAACTCACCGAGTACCTCAAAAAGAATTATGACAATCCTCAACAGAGAAATATGCATGCAGAAATTGCAAAGGTGAGAGAAGCCGTTAATTGTGGTTTGGAATTACTGAACATGAAACTGGACAGAAATGTTAAGCTAAGTTCACTGTCTGGTGAGATGATGACAAAGAGCGAGCATCTGGTGGATGCCCTCACAGAATTAGTTGATGCATTTACAGCCGATCATGAGTAGTAATGATATGCATAATAAGTGAAGCTGAGGTTGCTCTCTTTATGTCTTTCTTGACTTCATGGCACCGTTTTCTTAGAGGACATGTCTACTGTGGGCGAACGATAAAGATATTCGAATAAATTTGTAATGTACTACGTATTTATGTACATGGGTGTACGCTATTTACATCTCCACAACTTCCTCTCAACTCTAAGCTCGACATTCTCTACACCACTTTGGGAGCCAAAGAGACGATCTTGTTGAAGTTCTTGTCCTTGAGCTCCTTGGCCACCACAGATGATATTCTGGTTCCGATGGGTTCGTCGTTCTTATTAATGAGCACACAGGCATTGTCATCGAACCGCACAACAGAACCGTCAGGTCTCTGTGTCTCCTTCTTGGTCCTGACGATGACAGCTCTGCAGATGTCACCTCTCTTTACTCTGTTAGAGGCAGATGCTCCAGTGATCTGTGATGAAATAGGCCTGGCCTTCTGAACGACAACGACGACTTTGTCACCGATGCTGGCAAAGTTCTTTGGGTTCTTACGCAGAACCTTGATACACTCAACGAGCTGTGCTCCCTACAATATGAGGTTAGCAGTGGATTCAATGGAGAGCTGATATATGAAAATGCATCATCTGCTGAGACAGACGATTGTCGTTTCTTCTCGGCGAGTACTTACTGAGTTATCTATCACCTTGACCATCGACTTCAAGTAGATCATTTTGATGTGTGTGTTCTAGTGTCGATATTGAAAATCACACAAAGAATGGGTGAATAGTGCAACAAGACGAAGAAATGAAATGATGCGATACCTGTTAGATATCAACTATCCGTGATGATGAATGTTAATACGGAAATATTATTATTCTAGCTCTCTCTATGTCTCCCTGTCTCTCTCTGTCTCTAACGATATGAGCTTTTCGGTCTGCATATCGTCCTGCCTGTGCCTTATTTTTCACTCATCAAATAGTGTGCACGAACCAAGTTCTCTCCAGCCCATATTGGGAGAGCCTCCTAGATGCTGCGGATATATTCTATATCATGGTAGTGTGCGCCAACACAAAAGATAGTCGTGCGCAGAACAGGATAACCCTTCTGCTCTCCTACCGACTATGTCACTGGCTAGGCTTAACTCTTCATGGCCTGGTCGGTATGTCTGCGCCTGCTTGTAGAGCCTTGCAACAGGGTAACGAGCACATTCCCCTCTTGATACTATATGTGTCATGGAAGCAGGGGCAGCTCCCACCTGTGCACGTACCAGAACACGCTAGCGTTAGATGGTGCTGCTGGAAGGAGGGAGACTGGCAGATTTACTGTGAGAGAGGCACAAGCAACATATTGTGAGAAGCTGACTATGCAAGCAAAGGAAAATAACAGATACAGAGGAGTACCCAAAGGAAAAAAAAAATATCCGTCACACATCAGACAAGAGAAATCAGGAAATCGATATAAGCAGCTGCGTCGCCATTTAGTTGAGGTGATCTATTCTTTCGTTTTTGGTATTTGGACTTGTTCCGGCTGTATACAGTTGGCATTGTTCAGAGAGACGTGGGATAGGAAAGATACGTCAAAAAAAGTAGAGCCCGCGCTTTACCCGCGTACACGCTATCCAAACTGACAATTTTTGGCACTGCTATATTCTGTTCCTGTGGACGAATACAGCCTCACATAGCATATTTATCTAGGTCAAATACTTCACTGCACGCGGCGACATTCACTGCAATTTACAACAACCACAAGAGAAGGAACGCTCAGATACGGCAAGCCCTTCATCAACATATCCTCTCGTTGAACTCATTCATATCACACTAGCTTATAGCAATAACCCTCACAAACACATCAAAAGAAACGTTTAAGGATGTTTTCGATATTACGCATCACCCAGTTCTTGGTGTCACTGCTGGCACTGTTCTCCCACGTTTTGGCCGATGTAGATATCACGGCTCCAACCGCCGGAAACACTTTCACAGCCAGTGGTGGTGTTGTGGATCTGAAGATCACTTGGGATGACAGCAATAACCCTCCTCTGAGTCAGGCCACATCCTTCACATTTGTGTTGTGTACCGGACCCAATATCAACATTGAGGCTGTGACTACCTTGTCCACTGTTTCAGCCTCTGCCATCACTGACAATACTTTCAACGCCCAGATAGAGGCCTCCCTCGGTGCCTCGGGTGAGTACTACGTGCAGATCTATGTGGCCTACCCCACGGGTTACACCATCCACTACTCTGACAGATTCACTCTGGCAGATATGACTGGTACCATCAAGCCATCCGGTAGCGGTAGTCCACCTCCATCAGAGAACTCGGCTACCACGGTCAACGTTGCCGATATCTCCAAGTCCTTCACAGTTCCATACACTCTGCAGACAGGAAGCACCAGATACGCCCCAATGCAGTTGCAACCTGGCAGCACTGTCACAGCCACCACCTGGTCCAGGAGATATCCAACTTCCGCAGTTACTTACTACACCACCTTTTTGGCTAGTCCTGTTGTTTACTCGACCATTACCCCTGGTTGGAGTTATACCATGTCCTCTGCTATCAACTTTGCGACTCCAGCTGCTTTCCCTACTGGTGGCTACCCAGCTTCCGCCAGACTTCATAGTGCCACCCTGGAGTCTTCGAGTGGGAAGAGAAAGATCAGAAGGAGATGGGATGACCAATAAGTGACAAATCCCACAGGAGATGAGTGAAAAAATGGTGATACAATCTCGGGGTTGTTTCTCCTACAGTGTACTTTTAGGGGTTGAAATATTATATGCTTTGGCATTTTGGTTCTTTCTTTCTTTCTTTTTGTCATTTCGGTCTATTTCAAATATTATATAACATACAAAACATTCACGTGTTAGACCTGTACAGATTCTAATCATAGAAGTTGATCTCACCCCCATATCAAAGCAAAGGTACTGATACTCATCAGACCGCACTTGTTCAACATAACATATACATCACCTATTATAGCCCACGAACCACATTCTTGCTCTAAGCTCTAACTGTAGAACAACTCAGACACCCTGTGTGAGTATTTCACAAGGTTGTCAGCAGCCCTCTGGTTGATATTCTCACCAAAGTCAATGTGCTGCAGTACCCTAACGCTCAAATCGTCGTTCACCTTCCCGATGAGTTCATAGAAGTGGCCAACCACCCATGGTGCCTCTTCGTCGCCCCTGGCGTTGGTATTCAAAATCAGGTTTATGTTTCCATTGCACTCCAATCCCGCTATATTTGACATCTCATCCACAGATGTTATCTTTCCCACGATTCTCACAATCTTACCATTGTACTGCTGCAGCAATGTAGCATCAATTCTGATCGACTCCATTTCGCCTAGTTATGTATCGGTGGTTTGAACAAATGAGATCTGTATATATGAGAATCACTTTAGCTGAAACCTCTTAAAGTTTCTATGTATCTTTTTGTATCTTTTTGCTTTACGTTCAATCGTGGAAATGGCATACATTTGCCCCTCAAAGCTATTTACTCAAAGGAACAATTAGGACGTGTCGCCTCACGTCTTTGATGACACTCATCGCCCTCAGATGCACGCACCCACTATGAGGCGCGTCTGCCCTTTCTCCTCCCTCTTCCCTGCCCTCTCTACTGACAGTCTGCCCGCCCTGCCTTACCTGCCCTGCCTCTGCCCTGCCTCTGCCCTTCTGCCCACCTGCCATATCTCCCCTTTCCCCGTCAATGGCCGTGGGCTCCTATTAGTGGTGCTTTTTCATGACCGTTGGCCGTGAGCACATCACATACATCTGACGCATGCATTTTCTAACGGTGACTCAAGGCGAATTTGTGCAGGAAGGAGCATAGAGTGGTTGTTGAAATATTGGTCGAGAGGGCGGGCTACATCTGTTTGGCCGTGAAAAGAAAAAAAAACAGACCGGCGTGGCTTGTTCTATTAGAAGTGGATTTCATTCACATATATATTTTGGGAGTAGTAGCAATTGAAGGGTGTTTTACACATTTTACACATAGTTAGGTCAGTACAGATTTTTCATATCGAAAATGACGACCCAACAGACACCCAAGAAGAAGGTGGTAATGATCGACAACTACGATTCCTTCACCTGGAATCTGTATGAGTACTTGAGCCAGGAAGGAGCGGATGTGGATGTGTACCGTAATGACAAGATCACGGTTGCAGAGGTTGAGGCTCTCCACCCTGATACCATTGTCATATCGCCTGGACCAGGTCACCCCACAACCGACTCTGGTATCTCTCGTGAAGTCATAGAACACTTCAAGGGGAAGATCCCGATATTTGGTATCTGCATGGGCGAGCAGTGTATTTACAGTGTGTTTGGAGGAAATGTTGAGTATGCAGGCGAGATTGTCCACGGTAAGACCTCCCCCATCACACATGATGGCAAGGGCATGTTCAAGAACGTGCCCCAGGGAATCGCCACGACTAGATACCACTCCCTTGCAGGCTCGCGGGAGACTCTGCCAAGCGACTTGAAGGTCACTGCGACAACCGATTCCGGTATCATCATGGGTGTCAGGCATAAGAAGTACACCATCGAAGGTGTCCAGTTCCACCCAGAGTCGATTCTAACCGAGGAGGGCCACCTGATGATTCAGAACATCCTGCAGATTGAGGGAGGTTACTGGAACACCTCAGATATTAGCGAAAAGAAGGTTGAGACTACCTCTGCCCCATCCATCCTCGACAAGATCTACGCGCAGAGGCAACTGGACTACGAAACAATCTCCTCCACTCCAGGACAGACTTTCAAGGATCTGGAGGAGTACCTAGCAATGGGTTTGGCACCACCTGTTGTTGACTTTTATAAGTCTCTTTCAAGCAGGATTTCCGTCAACGAGCAGACCGCGATCATCTCTGAGATCAAACGTGCATCACCTTCAAAGGGTAATATTGACATATCTGCAAATGCCGCAAAGCAAGCCTACACATACGCCAAGGCTGGTGTGGCAGCAATCTCTGTGCTCACCGAGCCAACTTGGTTCAAGGGCTCGCTGGAGGATTTGAAGCTCGCCAGAAAGAGTATAGACACCATTCCTTCCAGACCAGCACTGCTGAGAAAGGAGTTCATCTTCAACGAGTATCAGATTCTGGAGGCCAGACTCGCTGGTGCCGACACAGTTCTCCTGATTGTTAAGATGTTGACAAAAGATGCTTTACTGAGGCTCTACAAATATTCCAAGAGTCTCAACATGGAGCCCTTGGTGGAGGTGAACTCGCCTGAAGAGCTCAGGGTTGCCCTCAGCATTGGGTCTAAGGTCGTTGGCGTGAACAATAGGAACCTGCATGACTTTAACGTTGATCTCTCAACCACCTCTAATCTCCGCGCTCTTCTGCCCTCTGAGAATGTTGAGAAGCCAATAATCCTCTGTGCGCTAAGTGGCATTTCATCCGTACAAGATGTCACCAACTATAAGAGCGAAGGCGTACATTCATTTCTCATTGGAGAGGCTCTTATGAGGAAGGGCGACAAGGTCGCCGAGTTCATCGGGGAGTTGTTGAACGCATAGGGTATTTAGACCCAGCTGTATAGATAATATATTGAATGTATGGCTTTTCTGCCTAAACACTACGTGCCCGACTTGGATATTGGCTTTCTCAAATATTCCCCAACTTAGTATATTTCCTCAAGATTTAACCAGCGCTCTCCACATTGACTCTCACACTACCTGAGCAGACGGCCTCATCATAGGAGATGAGGTCATACAGAGAAATAAGCAATAGGCCCATATCAATATTCAGTAAGAGCAATAATAATGGAAGCTATCACAGATTGGAACGGAAATAGTATTTCAGCTGGCTCATACAGATATAATGGTACTCCAGCCGTCAATGTTAGCTTCCTGTAGTTTCTGCAGGGAAGCTTTGGCCTACCGAGTACGCTCTAGTCTGCTAGGAGTAATCAACCGTTGTACGCAGAAGGCAACTTACCATAGCCATAAGAAAGAGATCAAACCACTGGCGGGTACCAATAAACCAAAGAATGATTACATGCAAGCACAAGATGAGGCAACGAGTCGAATCACGTCTCTGAATGGTGCTCCAGTGTCGAGAGATATCATGGCCCTACTATCATCATACACCACCAAACTGGGAACCCTCAACAAGGAAGTCAGCATACCGGCGTCAGAAATACTGCGGGCCCCGGTAACCCACGAGGAGAAACTGCTAAGGCTCAGAAATCTCACCAGTGGAATAGAACAAACAAATAAGCATTGGAAACGGAAAATGCAAAACATAGAAAGCAGCCATTATGCAACAGTGACTGCGGGCCTGCAAATGTTGTCATCGCTTAAGTCCCTTCCTGATGTAGACCCAAATGATACACCAAAATTGAAGATACAGGCCATCATCCAGCGGTCAACTTCGAACGAGCAGCTGGTTGCGATTTTTGACAGACTTCTCTATAGCAATAAGCTGTCTAGAGAGCTGTTCACAAGCATCCTCTTGAATGATAACTTCACCTCTACCCATCATGTGATAACCGCGATGAAAGATGCCAAGAACATGTGCTTCAGATGGAGCAGGGCAGATTATATCAATGCTGAGATTGCTATTTGCTTCAAGCTATGGAAGCAAAAGGACTTGCACAAATTGGAGCAGATGGTCAAGAGACGCTTCCTCTCGGTATGGATCCCCAGCATTAAAGCTAGAGAGCACCTGGTACCCGGTAAGGGACTCACAACTGCCTGCCAGCGAATTGTATGGCATATTGGCCAATTTGCCATTCCCTTTGAGGAAATGGAGAGCACTGTTAAGCGCCTCGCAGACCCGCACACTATCTACTTATTTTGGGAAGAACACCCAACAAGCGAAGAGGCAGCAGAACTGCTCCATCAATATAATGCTGGCCCTACGTTTACCCTCAGTCAGTCTCTGGTAATAACATTCTTGGGTCATGATGCCATCTTTGCTAATGAGGCCTTACTGAAAAAGTTACGCTCAATATCGAAACAGCATCACGTCTACTCCTTGTCCGACGCGGAAGTTACTGGCAGAGAAAATCTCTCAAAGGCTTTGAATGCTCTGCTGTCGGAACTGAAGCATAAATATGAGGACTATGACTTCGAGGTTTTGGTGAAAGAGCTCCTTCGGTATAATGGTACACTGGTAGACTCTCAAGCCCTGCAACGTAAAAGCACCAACTCTGGTTCTTCGAGCATGGATGTAATCTTTGGAGACTTGTCGGTGGCATAAGGCAACGGTATGGAATTATGTAATGGGTGTTATCTTGGAGTCGGCAGAAGCGATAATTGATGAATGCATCATTACAGAGTGAATGATACTGGATTTAGCATAACTATATTGTACAATATTCATCCGAAAACAGCCGGCTGATTGATAACCTATCCGCTAACTGATCATTATGTCGTGTTGGCGTTGAGTGCCAATATATAAAGAAAAAAACGGTAAAAACAATGTCCTTTGAAGTATACTATCCACTCTAAGTATGGATGGCTCCGTTGACAATACCTCTCTAAATTAACACATCTGTGGATGGTTATGCTGTGATTTCTGTGCGCCATGCTTGAGATGCTGTTTAACCATTGATCCAGAGCTAAAAATCAGGGAAAAGGTGTCCGAACTCATCAGGAATACCGGTGATACCATAGTCGTAATTGTCTTCTGCATATCGCTCAAATTGGGAGCTATCACCGACACCACTGGGGATGTTGGGCTCGTAAGGAGTCTCAATGTTGCCCTGTAGCAGATTCTCCCACACTACTTCCTTGAACCATTCATGAGATTTGATATCCTGAACACCGTTCTTAAGGTTCCCCAGTCTATATGTAGTGTCCTTAGCAATCAGTCCAGACAGGATGTTCACAGCGTCTGACTGGAAAGAGGAGGGAAAATGCAAGTCACACTTGGTGATATTTTCATATGTCTTCATAGGTGAAGGATCGTAGAAGGGAGTGGTGCCCGCCAGCATTTCGTAGATGAGAATTCCGAATGACCACCAATCCACAGCCTTGTTGTATGGCTGAACAGCAATGACCTCTGGGGCAATGTAATCGGGAGTGCCACAAAGGGTATATGTTTTGCTGTCCACCTCTTTGGCAAAACCAAAGTCAGTCAGTTTGATGTGGCCACTGCGAGCCAAGAGGATGTTCTCTGGTTTGAGGTCCCTGTATATAATGTTCTTGGAATGGAGATACTCCAGCGCCAGCAGTACCTCTGCTGCATAAAACTTTGCAACCTGGTTGGGGAAAGTCCTCGACTTTCTAAGCAACGAGAACAGCTCGCCTCCTTCTATGTAATCCATAATCATGAAAATAGACTTGGTATCCTGGAACGTACCCCACATACGGGTGATGAAAGGGTGCTGTACCACACTGAGAATACGACGTTCGTCATTTGTGTGCTCCACCTGTTTCACTTTTACAACCTGTCTCTTGCGGAAAACCTTCATGGCATAGAATCTGCCATTATGAACGGACCGCACCAAGTGTACTCTTCCAAACGAGCCCGTTCCCAGAGTTCGTACGAGTTGAAAATCCGAGATGTTATACTTTCCTTTGGTGACTTTCTTTGGTAGCTGGCTGACAAATAAGGATGAAGTGCTATTGTTTCTGTCGCTGCTCCTCTCTGTATTTTCGGTAGTGCTTTCCATTGTTTCGATGCCTGCTGAAACGCCCGTTGTAGTGGTGCCTGCCGATGGAACGTCACTGTTGCTATTGTTGTTGCTGTCTGCCATGTCTATGTTGTCTTGAGATGTATGTGCGGAAGTCTGGATACGCTGTATCGAAGAAGTGGAAGAAGGAAGCACAGGCATATTCTGCTGTCTTTCCAACCTCTCCTGCCGTTCTTCTTGGCTGTGTCGGCTGACCCGTTGCATATGCTCTAGGTACAACTGGTTATATTTCTGCTGCTGCTGGTCGTACTGCTCCTGTAGTGATAGATGCTGAGACGCGTGTGAAGGATATCTCAACTCCGGCGAAGCCTCGGGGATACTCTTGGGTATGGAGTCGAACCTCCCAAAATCGAGCTCAGCAGCACCCACGTCTTGGTTCATTTGTGCCGTCTTCTTCTTTCGGGAATGAATCCACTATTCTAGCCACTGCAGCGACTTTCTACGTCTGATTCTTGTGGTTTATATGTTTGGATTTTTTTTCCGTGCGCTTTTCAGTGTGCTAGGTAGACTATAGCCAGCGTCATCTGACCTTCGCAGCAATGAACATAATTATATTCATCACAACCTTTCTGCCTTATCCAACGGCTATATGTGCGTGCCCATACTAGAGACGTTTAGTGAGAGAGCGAGCTCCCGGAGTAAGGAAAAAGAAAAGAGGCAGGGAGGTCGTGTGTGGGTAATGACAAGCTCTCTTTCTAAAGCCTGCCCCCCAACTCCCCGCCCTGAGGCCCCCTACAATGTGTGTGCGCAGTTAAACGGACGGCGTTGACTATAGGCAGGAGCGTACCACTGACGTATAGACGCACTGCAGATGAGCAAGGGGCCCAACTTCCATCAAGAATGCCGGGCCAAGAACCGTGCAGATGACAAACGCGCAGAAACGATAATAGTCTCAGAGATATGCAATTTTCTATTCAACTCTATTTTATTATTGTGTAAACCAGGAAGTAGCTCACCATCTCTCTAGAAAGAAAAAAAGGGACACCTGACACCTTTAGACACTGCACAAATGGAATAGCAGACTCGATATACAGATATCCGTGTAAATGCACCACAGTATGTACCATACTACTCTTGTGTGTGTCAGCTGCTGCAGGCTTTGCTCTGAGCGTTTGGGTCTTCCTGTCTACACAGCGCCAACTGCAGAGGGCTTAGACCATCCAGAGAGGGCAGGGGCCTGAGGGAATAGATGACGATGTTGCAGCCGTACCAGGCTAATGAATCCAGTTACGCGAGAGGAGGGTTGAGCAAGCATGTATTTGTCTATAAATTGGCAGAATTATAAACAATTATTTGCCTTTTGCGCAACTCCCTGCGTTAGCATTCCATCCTCTCTGTTTTGTTTGCTTGGAGTGTTCCGGCATACCTAAGCCTAATTGGGTCCTCATGCCAACGTCCCGCGCACATTAGTACGCCTTCTGCCGTTTGCCATGCATCTGTTGCCACGCTTAGCAACGGTCAGGTATGCGGTATTGCATGAACTGAGCAAACGCACAGATGATGTTGCGAGAAAAAGACTAGAGATGCTACCTCGAGAAACTCCTATTGGCTATGACTCCACTTATTTTCTTTGCCTAATAGTAGGCATTAATTACAGCTTGAACTGCTTTGCGCATGCAACATATAGGTGCATCTGGGGTGGCATTGTCTTATGGCATTGTATCCCAAGCTTTCTGGGAGCGTCGCAAACTATTTGCATGCATCTCGACCGGTTCTCATATAGGACCGTCATAAATTTGCACCATCTCGAGCTCTCAAGTTGAGCTACGTGTTTTTCTAGGAGTTATACCCATTTACTCTATCATGAATCACCACTCACTGGGGTCCATTTGGCCTCTTGCAACTCCCGCTAACCCTTACAGGCTAGACTGGTCGATTGGTCAGGGTGTCTGAACAACACTTCCTACTCTTGCTACTCGCTCTCTAATGTACGCCTGGTGACTGGCAGATGGGCCCCACTCCTATAACTGCACTGGGTCCCCTGAGGTGCTCGCCTAAGAGTAGTGAAGAGGGGAAGTCGGTATCTTTTATCGAAATGTCAGTTGGTACACGACCTATAGTAAGGTGCATGAGATGAGAAAGCGAAGCCTCAAGAGGGCAGTTGGACTACCCGATAACCAGTTTCCATTTAACTAAATGAGGAGCGGATAATTATTTCGCAGCACCAAGACATTGCTTAGCAAACTCCATTGCATTGTGTATAGCTATGGGTGCCGGTGCATCAAAGGCTAGCAGAAAGTTCGCTGAGAGTGGCTCGCTTGGAGCCCCTCTCAAACGTTCCCATGACTTGCAGTTCCGAGCCGTTCCCAAATCACAGCATCCAAACCGCAAAGAAGTGCCGTCTCCAAAGAGCAATGCAATGTTGCTTTCCGAGGCTGAGAGCCAACAGTTGGAGAACAGCAAGGAAGCGGATTTCCTCTCTAAGGCAATGTCGCTTGGAATACTCAATGTCGAATCCTCTACTGTTAACCTCGACCCCAATCACGATTCCCTACGAAGGTTGAATAACAAGAAATTGATCGAAGAGAAATACAAAAGCTTGCTGGGAGATGATCCAAACAAGATTCAGCCCACAAGTACAGCATCCAGCAACCATGGGTTGGTGAATCAGAAGGTTTCTATCGGTGATAGAGGCGATGTAAGTAGTCGAGTCTTTGAAGGGGCTAAGACTAATGGGCCCGATGTCCCAGGTACCAAAAAAACCCAATCGGAGAAACAATTTTTGAATTCTACTACAGTGGGATCAGCGGATTCATTCATAGACCCTGTTCAATTGACCCAGATGCTCAATGATTATGGCCGTCTTTCCAGAGGACATATCACTGTCCGTGAGTTTTGCTCAAAGTTCAACCTTTCAGAGGAGTTTCTTGACTCGAAGTTGAAGTTTCTATTTAGCAACAGGATCGGATTGCCTCGCCTAATGGCAAAGCTTCCTGCAGATTGGGATCTGCATCAAGAGAGCTTCACTATTGTCCCAATCACCGCCGACAGTGCAAAGGAGCTGGAGTCCCAGCGCGTCGGTGTGCAGCAGAGATCTCATGAGCCTCAAACATCTCCACTGCCTTCTGAAGATACTGGACATATTGGAGATGGAGGAGATGGTCGTACTCGTGACATGGCTGAAGTTCTGAATACTTCGATTTCCAATATGTTGGATGGCGGTGAGACAGTGACCCACTTGAAGGATAACATGGGTCTAGATGGAAGGGTAAAAAGCGGTGAGCTCGAAAGTATTAAAAATGTTCGACCCGCGCATAAATCACTGAACAAACGGGTTGTGAAGAAGTTGTAATATATTCTCGAGAAGCTCTTTGTGTACATAGGCATTGACTGCACTGGCTAGTAATGAAACTGTTATTTTGTATTATACCCAATCTTCCTATATACTAATCAACAATGAAAACAACCTATGAAAAAATGCAGCCTCTTTGGCGAGCTATACACGTGGCACAAAAGATACAAATAACGATATAAAAAAATGAAAGCATGAATTGGGCGCATCAGATGGTGGTGACGCAGTCCCCTTGTTGATGGCAGCAGCACCTACACGTCAAACATCCGCATTGAATCAACGAGAAGCAGTAAGAATTGCGGAGAGGCAGATGAGAGATATTCCTGTACACATCCAGGTGAGCACAGTTCTCTGACTACCTCCGAATGAGACAGCTGAGGCAAACATCTGAAAGCCAATGATAGTGAGGAATCCAGCGGTGATGCTAATCATACATCCAAACACATAATCCGTGGAAGGGTCATCGATGTCGATATGCTTGTTTCTAAAGAAAAGATAGCCTGCGAATGCACCCATAGGTTGGGACAACCCACCCAACAAGCCCGCGATCACAATTGCCTTAACACGCGAGCCCAGAGCGACATAGATGGGTAATGCCATAGTGAAGCCCTCTACAAGATTGTGGATGAACATAGAGAGGAAAATCGCCAATCCCAGTTGAGGGTCTGCCTGGGCTGTGGAGTACATGATGAGCCCTTCAGGCAGCTTATGAAAACTGATGGCAAGAATCGTCTGAACGCCTATTGACAGTAATCTTGAGAGAGGGGTGGTGACATGGTGATGATGGTCTTCATGCTCATGGCCCTCGTGGTGGTGCGATGGCATTGAGACCTGACGATTCAGACCTGGATGGTGATGAGAGTGTGGGTGGACTTGATTATGAAGTTTATTATTAACCTCGTTTGGTCTATGGTGATCATGATCATATGGGAAATGGTCATGAGACTCGTGATGTATCGCACTGTAGTTGGTATGTATACTGTGACTGCTGAGCATGTTACCATTCAGTAGGGGCCGCACCCTATGAAAATGACCCTCTTGGCCGCTCTCCACCAGGACATCTTGTTTGAACAACGGCGACTTTACCTGAAAATGTGGATGGCTGAGCGAAAGCTGTGAAGAAGCCCTCAGAAGTTGGTTGTTGCGGGCATCGATAAAAATCTGGTTTTCTGTGGATGGCAAATCGCAATAGTGTAGACCGATAGATGGATGGCCATGCTCTAATGTAGCAGCATTAGCTGTTGCTATAACATCGGTTGGGTGTCTTGCAGCCGCATCTTCATGGCTCTCTGGTGCTCTCTGGTGCAGGTGACAGTATCCGTTGAGTGCCAGACACTTTTCTATTGATCCGTACCCATAGCACTCGCCCACGGTTTTACTTCCGCGCAGCTTCCTAAGAGAAAGATCAACGATTGACTCTCTTGGTGCCAACAGCGGCTTCATATCATTCAGCATTAGCGGCGTAGCCTCTCCCGCATGATCATCTGCGGCTTTTGCGATTGGGTCGATTGCAACAGTGCATGTCTCGTCCGAGCCTCTAGAGCCCTCAGTGTCAATATGGCTGTCTGATGGGGAACCTTCGGATGGCTCTTTAATGGGGGATAACGAGACTGGGATGCCATGTGGCTCAATCTCCAGCTTACTTTTAGACACTGCATGGGGGATGAATGCAGAGTCTGAGGTGGCGATGTGGCCTCTATTACCATTGTGCACCTCGTCGCTGTGGTCGTGATCTATGTGGCTCTCGTCATAGAATTTGTCTGCATCACCGTCTGATAGGTTGAACTCTTCGTCGTGGTCATGCACACAGTGAACAATACTCTCAGAGGTGAAGAAGTGAACAACGGCATTAAGTCCACTACAGAGACCAATTCCAACCACATAAGAACCCAAAAGATACGACAACAACACATCGTTATTCTCGCTTAGATAGGGTATCCTTGTGAGGTAACCTGCTGCCTCTGGTAGGAGTCTGTACATCGATGTGAAGATCAGACATCCACTACTCAGAGACAGTGATGCAATTAGAAAGCTCGAGTTTTCGGAGATCTTGAAAGGATGCCTAGCATACGCCTTGGGAAACAGCTTTGAGTATGCAACATCTGTGAATATGATCAAGCATCCAGAAAAGGTGATCAGCGAGGTGAGCAGCACCAGCAACCATCCCTGGCTTATGTTCAACACTGCATCTATCCACGACATGTTTGGGTATGTGGATACAGGATGGTGGTTTGCGTTTGGGGTATCTCTTCAAGCAAGAGATCTCATGCAAAAATGGAATCTGGGCAATTACAAGTGTGATGTAAGCTGTTGGAATGTTGAACTATACCCCTGATCTTGCCACGTAATCTATATCAATCAGGCAGTAATGGGGAGGAAACAAAAACCGTCAAAACTCACAAACAGCAAACTGCATGTAATCCAGGTGGCCAAACGCTGTAACACCACGTTGTAGAAACCTGCAACAAATTCAACAACTCAATGCGCGGACCCTTGAGGAATCAACAAGTTCATATATACAGACGTGTTCAAACCGATGTTGATCTGAAAGGGTTCTGTGCCGTATTCCGTCGTTGTTTCGACTCTGGCAAACTTAAGCCACCCTCTAGCAATGTGCCTCTGCACATACTTTTTTTTGTTATCCACATATGCGGCTCAGAAAAACACCTTGTTAGTTACTGCGCACGGCAGTGCGTGAGTGGTCTGGGGATCGGTTACACGGGCAGCAAAGGTAACAGATGGTGGTACAGAGGTGGCGGTAGATCCAGGTGAGTACAGCCAGGTTAAGGCAGGAAAGAAACAAAAGTTTTGTAGCTTGTTATATTGGTATAAAAATTGTGTCTATAGGTTGTGCAAACTGAACCATGCGTTGCTACACCTGTTCAACTTGTGCAAGTTAGTGTCCACAACTGCTTGGGTAGTTACGCTAGCTGTTGTTATCGAGATATATGCAGTGACCACTAAACAGATGCAGGGTGTGTAGCACGAGGAGGTCCAGGTTATGGAGAAAACAGAAGAAAAAGGGACACCGCCCGTCGAGCAGGGGCAAAAACAATGAGGGGCCACATTCCATTTATGGAAAGATGCGTACTTTTTGCGTAGCGACTTTATTGTACACTCAAAAGTTTTTCATATGATATTCCCATCCTGCGTACTCCTAGTGCATGTACCCCGTGGGTATGAATGCGTACTTGTCTCATCTATATTAGCATAGTGCGGACTTGATACGATACTCGTCCCCGATGCCACGCTCTCAACATGTATATATAGCAATTGAAAGAGGTGGCGGCAAAGGAGTCAGATATTAGTCGTTGCCAAGTGGACCTGGGTGAGACCTGGGTGACTGCAGATCAGGCTGCTAAGTGAATATGGGTAACTAAACAGTGGTTATTAACTGTAGGAGCCCCACTGTGTCATTGTTGGCAGCGTCCTTTTGTTTCTTTGGCAATATACAGGGCGGAGTGCTCTCTGTCTCCGCTCACTCTTCAGTTGTCCCAGTACTCTCGCGGTACAGTTTTTCGGCTTACATTAATCTGCAATACTGCAATAGCTGGAATATCAAACCGTATGAGGGAGGTCATATTATTCGCTTGTTACTTATCAAGCATTATGTTTCTAAACAACTAGGAAAATGAAAACAAAAGAAAATTCAAACTAGAGAGAAAAAGACAAACCCATCAATGACCTTGACCTAAAACTCTGTTAGTACTGGCGCTCAGGCTGGATTGGTCTGACATCCAATAGCTTGGACCCACAGTGACTTTGTAACAATGTTGAGGAAGTGGCAATTCTTTATCAGATAATTCTACTATCTTGAACAACAATTCTTCATATACAATCAGTTGTCCCTATCTAAAAAGCTCATCATAAAGTTATGTCCTCTCAACATTATTGTGCCAAACGATGATCTGTTGGTTACCTCGAAGAGTAACACCAAGAAAAAAGGAAACATACCCATTTAGTACTTCTAATGGACCGGTGATATACACACCGGCCCTCGATGGTTCAACTATACCAAAATGTGTATATCTGATTAAGTGAGGAGCTTTTATGTCTTGGCTGAATTTTCGACACACACACAAAATTCATTCAGCACGAACGCTCCCTCCTGTAGAAAGAGATGCATCCGGGTAACACGGGGTGCCTGTGGGGTTCCATGGAGGGTTGACGAACCCAAACTGTATTCCAGCAAACCATTAAGAACCTTTATGTTGCTGAGTCTCTGCCATGGTGGTTTATTGTAACAGTATACAAAATAGAATCGTCTGGTAATCGGGAAGCCACTCGAGTCCCACCTGTGTGTACATTTCATAAAAATCTTTCACATTGCATAACGGGAATAGAAAAATCAATCTTAAACAACTTCGGTTTCCTCTAGCAGGCCTTCCTGTGCCAGCCTCCTCTCAATCTCTGCGAGTTCTCTCTCTCTGGCTTCCAGCTCTTCTCTCTTGGCCAACAGATCTCTCTGCACACGGGACTCAAATGCCTTGACACGCTCCTCCTCTAACCTTATCTGTTCTTCCTTTGCAATGTAGGCCTCTACATCATGGCCGTTACCATTACCATTGGTGTGGCCATTAGTCTCTCCGTTGCCAACAATAGAGGAGGACCTGGCGCTGGGGTCACCGTAATTCTTTGTGCTCTCAAACTGAGACTCGTACTGAGAAGATGGCGTCAATCCGTTGTCTCTGCCCAAATCTGCTCCCAAAGCTTGTGTTCTGTAGCTTTCATAGAGCACCTCATGGGTATAGTCCTTGAGATCACTCAGATGGCTCACCAGCAACATGTTCTTCAGAGTCTGGAAATCGCTGATCTCGTTGTCCTCGATATCAACAACGCCCCATGGGTATTTTCTGACCCGCCTACGCTCCTGACTGGCAGAATCCACAACAACATCGTCCGATCCCATCACTGCAAACGGAAGATTCTTCTGCAGGTATTTGTTGAGCTCCTGGGAGTCCTCATCATTTGTTGTGTCAAAGAACTCGTCGTTAAAGTCGTAAATAGGGATCTTGTAGTACTCGATATCCTCCATGATCAACCTCTTATTCAACTTCAGCTCTTCTACAGTAAGAGAGTCCGCCTTGCTAATCACAGGGATAACATTCACCAGCGGACCCAACATCTTCATCATCTCGATATCAATCTCCCTGAGACCATGGCCTGTTGCAACGAGAAAATACAGGCAGCAGTGTACTCTGCTATCACGGAATCTTGGGTTTCTCTTAAGCTTTGACTCCTCAATCAGGATCTCGTCGAATTGGTGCTTCAAATAGTCAGACACAATGGAAAAGTTCAACTCATTGTCGATGGAATCAGCAAAGCCTGGTGTATCTATAAGGTTGAGAGAGATCTTGACACCCTCATTATCCTCCAATTCCACCACCGACTTCCGCAGCTGTACATCTCTCACCGGCTGGTCAGCAATGTCGGGAACCACAACGGAAGAGGACGTTTCGACAATCGACTGATCACATAGGGAGTTGATAAAAGTGGATCTACCTGTACCCGACTGCCCCACCACCATGACGGTGAAGTTGATGGACTTCTTGAGATTCTTCTTCTTTCTCAACTAGCGTGGGGAAAGCATGTTAGTAAGCGTCAATACTATCCAAAATCAGTGGCATCATACTTACGGCTGCTGAGTTGCCAATTATCGTAACCATTGTGAATTATTTGACGACCGAGATTTGTGCTATATGCTCTATTGGCCTTTTACTGTAGCAACAACAAACAATATACACTGGGATCGATGTGATAACACTACCTGCCAAGGAAAGCAATGACCCTCTTATTTCGATGGATATCGCTGATTTGTTGTAGGCACTTGGTATCAATTTAAGCCTTGACGGGTTTTGTGTATCGTCCCCTCAATGCCTTAGTTGACTGCGTCCAAATTGCCTGCACCAACTCTGTATACCCAGCTGTCTCTGGATGGAATTTAAACACGAAACGTACGCGTCTCGAATCGTAGTGTCGAGCACAATCTGAGATCCTCAACGACGAACTACTAGGCTGGCGTCTAACGATTAACAGAGCAACGATATATTTCTACGCAGTGCACGCCATATATTGTCATCTCACTGTAAACTTCTACAAGCTGTTGTGTGGAACTTGGGCTGGCTCTATCAGCTCCCTCTGCTATTGGGTTCCTCCCCTCTGCTATTGCTACTTGGTATGCTCTGTCTTCTACTACTGGCGATAACATATAACATGTGTCATGGCTCCCCCCCCCACCACGCTCGCCACTCGTTATATCACTGGTATTCATAAATTCGAGCCTCTGATATTAGTTTCCAAATACACCGTTTCGTATATATATATATACACCGCTTAGGGCTCACTCCCCGCACTCCAATCCGGTGTTAGTAACCACAAGCTCGCAATAGAACTAACTGCCATAAAAGTGTGTGCTTCCACCATATATGGGCCCCTCTCATTTGGATGCATGCCCTTGACACAGCATGCTGTTGTTGTCTATTGACAAAATGCCGCATCAAGTAAACTTCGTCGTGCCCCCATCATCTCTGCTTAGTCAAATCCCTTAACCAAGTCCCATCACCTTACCCACACCCCATCTCAGCAATGTCTCTTCGGAACTAAGATGGCGCTGCCGCCCGTCCCACACACGGCTCCCTGCGTCCGGAACATCTATCTACCCGTTTATCGCTTCGCAGCAGCCCATATATGCACTATGTGTATGCATAACCTGTTTAGGAGATATCAGTAAGCGAATTGCTAATATTGGGGGAGGGAGTCCCTAATTATCTTTGTTTGCGGTGATCTCAAGCTGAGGCTTTTTTTTTCATCTTTATTGCTGCCCCCCCCCCTCGAAGTTGATTTCAACAACCTCTTCTCCAAAAAGTCAACGAGGGGTGAAGCGTGCACGGCCCTATTGCTGGTGTGGTTGAGGAGTGTCAAATTTCAGCCGTCCGTTGAAAGTGTCTCAAGGCTTGACTGCCACTGCATACCCCACCGCATACTGTGCCACACAACAACTTCCACTGGACGAGGAGGGTGTTGATTTAAAACACAACAACAGTGATATAATTGGAAGGGTTCTAATTCAGTCCACAATGGCAGCATCTATACCCTCTCCCAAAGTCAGTGGCGCTGATGAGACCACTGTACTTTTGGGCGAACCCTCGCAGCAGCCCTTCGACATTGCTAGGGCTATGAGTCCACCGCCTGATGATATCCTTGAAACAGCAGCTGTGGATACCTATGAGAGCGTATTCTCGGATAACGACCAGGAAGATGAGAATGAAGATATCAAGTGGTTGAGACAGGAAAGACTCAACCACAGAATTATGGTGTGGTACAAGAGGCCTAGTGTGTACATGCTCTCGTCTCTTCTTTTCATCGTGGCAATGGCTCTTGGCGTTGCCATCACAAGTCAGCTACAACTGACAATGGAATCCATCTGCAGAGATATGTGGATCAAAACCCACCCTCCAGAGAACTCAGATTCAAACATCGATCTGGGCCATGGTGTGGTTTCTCCAAGTCTGGGCAGCTGCCCTCCCTCAGAGGTGCAGAAGGCCGTTTCTGAACTCCAAGGTATGATGACTCTGGTCAGTGGTATCATTGGTACTCTAGTCTGTGGAAAGCTGGGTGAGTACTCAGACAGATACGGCAGAAGGCTTATCTTGCTTTTCTCCCTGTCTTGCACCCTTCTCTGTAGAATCGCATTCACCGTGCTGCTCATGCCAAAGATGCCATATTATCCCATCCTTTTTGTCCTGGCAATCAGTACTGAGAGTCTGGGCGGTGGAATAATGGGTATAATGGCACTTTCCAACAGTTATATCTCAGACATTGTTGAGCCACACATGCGAATCTACTCTCTGGGCGTCTCCGTGGCATCTCTATTCTCCGGAATGGCGATTGGTCCTTTGATTGGCTCGATAATAGTGAAGTACACCGGATCACCATTCAAAACCATGTACTTATCGTGCTTTGGAGCCTTGCTCGCTGTTTTGATGACGTTTTTTGTCCTCCCAGAATCCAGATCGGTCAATGCAAGGCGGAAATCCAGAAGTTTGTCTGTTTCCTCGAGGGAAAGAAGGATGTCAGCCATCAATACGACACGTGATTACTATATGGATAAGGTTGTGAGTGCGGTGAATCTCTTCTCGCCTCTGAGGACGCTGTGGATCTCCAAAAGAGCTGCCAACGGCTCCATCAATCTCCGTCCCCGACTCAACGTGTTGCTTTTGGTGTTCATCGATGTATTTTTCCTCTCCGTCTCAGTGGGTTTTGGAAATGTCTTGATACTGTATGCTGTCTACAAGTTCCAGTGGACAACTGTGGAGATGGGTTACTATATTACAGTCGCCATGACTTCTAAGACTTTTGTCTTGCTTGTGTTCTCTCCTTATTTCTTGCATCAACTCAAGTCAAAGTTTACACTGAACACGAAGCATGTGGATAACATTGATCGCTTTGTGATTTTCTTCAGTGTTGCTTTTGAGGTTGCAAATGCCATCACGTTGACTGCAGCCAACTCGTCTCTGGTTTACATCTGTTCGTCGCTGTTCTCAGCATTCACATCGCTAGCAGCTCCTACTATACATGCTGCGATTGCAAAGCACGGACCCGCAGACCGGACAGGTGAAATGTTTGGTGCCATGGGACTTGTCAGAAACCTGGTCTCTGTAGTGGCCCCAGTGGGATTCCTCGCCATATACTCACGCACCATTGACGTAAACCCCAAGATACCGTTCTTCATATTGGTGATAGGCACGATGTTGCTCTGTGTGTTGGCGTTATTGTTAAACTCACACGATAAGGAGCAAGATTCGGACGGTGAACTTGCGGCACCCCTGGTAAGAGCAGATGCAAGGGAACGCAATGAGAGAGGTGTTGCAGATAGCAAAAGACGGCCTACCCAGTCGGCTTCTAGGCAACCCTCTATGCAGACACTCCGAGACGTATGATGAAGCTGTGGAGGACATGCTGTTCTACGGGTATTGTCACATCAAAGTTATTTTCGCATAGTGTTTTGGATCTATTTATTTATTTGTTTGCGTGGTTTGACAGTTTTGTTTTTGTGGGTTGACGGAATGCTTGTGCTTCATTTTTGTTAATTGAATTGAACTAATCATATTATATATGCCACATATACATCGATTGGTGCAGGGATATACCTATGACACTTACAATCAGTCACTTTAGAACGGGATCATCAGGCAAAACAAATTCCTTTTATTTCAGATAGTTACCATTCTCCAGGCGTCCTCCTCGCACTTACTGCTTTGCCTGCAGAATCTTAAGAGCCTCCAGGGCGAGCAAGTGGTCTTCATGCTGTTGCAAACCAGAAATAGTGATCACGGCAACAACACCCTGGAAAGCAGTAATTCTGATTGGGAAAGCACCTCCGTGGGTAGCGTAGTCCTTCTCGGAGAGGAAGTATCTGCTCTCGATGGTAGCCCCCTTCTCCCTGAGAAGAGCCCCAACACCAAAACTGGAGAGCTGGAATCTTATCACGGATCTCCTCTTTCTCTCTATCCAGCCATCCTGGTCGGATGTAGCGCCCTTGCCAACAACAGCGTGGAAAAGAAGCTGGCCAGATGTTGTGGTGATGTCAATGGCAACACCTCTTGGACCCGCCTTGAGCGCAAGGTCTCTGGCAATGGTGCCGAGTTCCCACGCATCATCCAAGTCAAACTTCTTGAGCACGGCGGATGCCTCATGCTCCTCGATCTGGGCGAGAGTATATGTTGTGGCCATTATGTGAAGGTTCTTCTGTGATCTTTGTGTATCACTAAGTTCAATTGACCACTGCCAGACAATACATACGTATATACCCTATTTGCTAACCAACAACATATGTGTATTTATGCTTAGCAATGTGTGAAACCCCTCTCATCGACACGTTGCCCCGTATTTCGCATATAGTGCCGAATGCAGTAATCTTCCGCAGATCGTTAATTGTGCGGGGCCCCAAATCACGTTATAGTACAAAGCAGTGATTATTCAGGATAAGTTATAAAATCAGTCATAATTTTTTTTCCGTGGATAAAATATAGCTGTATTATATATAGCTACATTTTTTCTTTGTTTTTAATTGGAAGTTATGGGTATATAGACTTTTGATAGATCTCATAACAAATGGATGAAAATTGGCGATTATTTGCAATCATTTCAAAAACACAATCTTGCCATTTCTGACTTGCTGGAATTTATGTCAGAAAATATTTCTGTCATAGAAAAAACAATTTTCGAAAGTAAACTCAATAAAGATTTTGAGTTGATTTATATTTTCAACTACTTAAGCTACATCTAGACATTGCTTATTTCTACCTCTCAAATACCCTTTGCATGTAGTCAATAGGTCCCACGCGATAGAGTCTACGGGCGAAATACAGTCACCCGACTCTGATATAAAAAAGACGGTTTATTCAGGAAAGACAGACCGTTTCTTTTTTATTGTGGGCTCCTGCTCCGTACCTTTTTGTGGTGTACCCCAGGTGCAGATTTATGAGTAAAAGATTTCGCCATATTGTGTGAGAACTGAGCATTTTTTGGGGTGTGTCTTCGAGCTGCCTTTTTGGGAATGCACCGTATTGCCTTATACAGCGAAACCGGCGTTGACCGTTAGCTTACACACTAATGCTCTTCTGCATCAATAGTCTCTCAGCCACCAGATGAGCACTAGTGAGCTCACAAAGAAGCTGGGCAAATAAAGGAAACTCAGTCCATAATGCTCCGATTCTTAGAATTGAACCGTTAGTCAGAAGACATTTGATTTGTTTCAGGTAAGTCGAGCCTTAGCCTTAATTTTCGATTCACTCAGACCATTTTAATTACAACGGATTTTTTGTCACGCAGAATTCTTAGGGGTGGAACCAGCTTCCCTTTCTGGAAGAGAGCAAGCCGCACGCAATAAACGTGCGTTTCGAACACAAAATTTTCACCTGTCCCCATAGTTAAGGAACCCTCGAAGAGATGCAGTATGTGCGGCTTATTACTTTGCTTGCCTCTTTCGCTAAAGCGTGACGGATAATCTAACAAAAACCTGGAAGAAAGGATTAAAAAAAATACACGTCTAGTATTTAAATAAAGTCCACTCCCCACCCCAACGGTTTTGCTGAATCCTTTCATCAAGAAAAAATTCAAGTACTTCAGCTTTTATACCCGGTGAGCTTAGATCGAACCTCTTAGATACTCTCTACTGCACAATCACTCCACACTCACTCCACACTACACGTGTGACATCTGCTAGGCTCTCCTTTCCGTCGTCGTTCACATATTATACAATCACAAAGCGAACACCCATACAGCTAAAGTCGTCGTTCTCTAAAAAAAATGGTCTCTGTTGCGTCAAACGTGCTTGGTACTATCGGCACTATCCTCTGGTGCATCCAGATGGTTCCCCAGATCATCCACAACTACAGGAACAAGAACTGTGAGGGTCTTCCTTCAATCATGCTGTTCCTGTGGACAGCATGCGGTGTGCCATTCTCCATATATTTTGTTTCTATTGATGCCAGCATTCCTGTGCAGATCCAGCCACAGTGCTTCACTATTCTCTGCCTGATCACATGGGGACAATGCCTCTATTACCCACCAATTGCCAAGCCCAAGAAGACAGTGTTCATGATCATGGGATTGTTCCTGCTGGTCTCTGCTGCTTGTGAGATAGGCTTCATTATTCCATTGAGGAGGTTGTACTTGGAGAAGGGCGTATCTTGGCCACCACTGATCTTTGGGATCCTTGCCTCTATCCTATTGGCGATCGGCCTCCTTCCACCATACTTTGAGGCTTACAAGAGACAGGGTCGTGTCATTGGAATCAACTTTGGCTTCCTTGCCATGGATATGGGGGGCGCCCTCTTCTCCTTGGCTTCTCTTGCTGTTTCGAAGAAGGTTGACATCATGGGTTGCGTTCTCTATTCCATCTGTGCCTCCCTTGAGATTGGTATTGTAATCAGCCATCTCATCTGGCTTGGCCGTTTCAGATGGTTCGGCAACGCTAGCAAGGAACAGGAAAGTGACGAGTCCAGCCTGGATCCAGAAGCAACCAGAACCGATGCCGTTCACGGCGACATGTCACCAGATCTGGAGAAGGATGCCTTCCCATCATCTGCCTCTTCAACCTTCCAAGTTGAGGAAGAAAAGGAATCCACCGATGAGAATGCGCTTGAAAGTGAGATCACTGTGGTGGATTCCAAGGCTTAAGTCATAATCTGTTGCCTCTATGTTGTTCCTCCATCTGTCAACCATTGCATGGCATTCATTGCCCTTTAATCTCTCAATTTGCATACATACTCGGGGCTTATTTTGCTGTGAGTTCCACATTTCCTTGCATATCTGTATAATTATCATATTTCCCACGGTTTCAATAAAAGTTGTTTTTTTTATGCTATGTCAAGTCGAATCTCTGGGATCAGTTTCCTTTAACCCTTCTATTTCCGACTCTAACCATCTATCCACCAAAGCATCATCCTCTAACCAAGATGCATCCCATTCGGCGTCTTCTAAGCGATCGTGGGGGGCTATCCAATAGTATACTTCAGTGCTTACCTTCTTTGTGGGGGGCCCCTTCAGCTCAACTATGATTGATCGCCGTTCATACTCCCCACCTTCAAACCAATCAAGGAAGTTTACATCTCTGTCATCCAAACCACTGATCATTACCCCGACAACCTCAAAACCTTCCTTTTGGATAACGGCAGGATAATGCACATCAGTTACCTTGCATCTCTTGTGTCCTTTCAACACGGCAGGAGAGAATTCAAGAGAATTGGCTGTCTCATCCTTGCTCATGACAGTGCATAAGATCTTCTTATTCACAAGGGTCCCGTAACAGCTAATTGAAAGATGCAGTTAGTATTAGTGGTGCCAGCATTGCTGCATGATATCGTAAAACAACGTACAATATTGAACGAGGGCCTGGAATCATTTTGCATTGAGTCACCTCCGTCTATACATATGCTGACCACACATCTAGAGCACCGTCCAAATATAATATGATGCTCCTTATCAACCTCTTGTCAGAGTCACGAGCAGGCCAGCACCACTTTATTACTTTCTCCGCTTAGTGCTAGCCGCAAACCTTAAACTTTGTCTAGCTTTCGAGCTAAGGCTCTTGCTGTTTCAACTCGACAGCCGCCGAAGGGCCGCACATATATAATTGTCATCCCTGTATGGATGAAATCGAGAGTTGCCTCTGGAGATAATCTCTTCCTCTGTCGGTCGCTTACCGTCTGCCTAACCTATCCCTGTTGTTGCTGCTCCTCCTCCTTCTCCTCCCCTCTACAGTTCCCATCTGCCCGGATCCATGATTGCGCGTCTCTCACACATACTCTCTCCCCACCCCACCATGCCTATCTGCTTGCTGTGTAAGCAGGAGGCGCCTGCATCTAAATGATATCACTTTAGTGCGCAACAATAACTCCCCACCTGCATATCTCCTATCCCAATTCATAAAGGTAGGACAACATCACTGCGTTTGAATTTCCTTCGGTAATGCATTATAATGACGAGTGCTACTGTGCGCCAAAGCTTCAATCCAGTCACCGCTTTGGAAACACCAAGCGTCCTAAAATGCAACAAGCGTCATAAAATGCACGCACGACAGAAATATTCCACGGTGTGTGAGTGCGGCAAGGAATGAACAAATTTTTAGATTAGGTTCTAGCTGTTCTGTGCTGCTTGTATCCTGCACGGACTCATGTTCCTTACGCGCCTTTTCCAAACTATAACTTTGCAAGCCTCTGGATCGCTCCCAAAATAACGATAAGCCACCCATCTGCAGAGTGCATACAATAAAGTGCGTGGCAGCTAATCCTCCGCAGTTCCATGGTGTGCATACGCTGCTCTGGGGGAGGGGGCAGAGAGTGTTCTGTGCGGAGGCAGCATATTACCAGAAGGAGAAAGTTGTAGAGGCCATTTCCCGGTTACGTGATCATCGCAATTCCAATTTATTGGAAGGACATGAATCGAAGAAGACAAAGACCTGCAACGCAGGGTTACATCAGTGCACATGAAGAAGCTCCATTTGTTGGATTTCGCAATTGAAGGGGCTGAATTCTCAGGCTTCCAGAATGCTGATAGCGCGTGGAGTGCAGATGGAAGAACGTCACTGCGGAGCTAGAAACGCTCATCACTATGCAGTAGGAGCAGTTGTTGGTATCAGCAGTCGTTGCTGTGGGCCGTAACTATGTTCATTATCTTACTTTGAGCAGTTGTTAGTAGTATGAGCCGCTACCAGCT
The DNA here is from genome assembly GCA_030567595.1 of Kuraishia piskuri. Taxonomy (NCBI): domain Eukaryota; kingdom Fungi; phylum Ascomycota; class Pichiomycetes; order Pichiales; family Pichiaceae; genus Kuraishia; species Kuraishia piskuri. The sequence continues at coordinate 52,119 of JAJLSM010000029.1, forward strand.
ATACGGGGCAAAGAATATGAGTGGCCGTAAAATAGAAAAACTACTTGAAGTTGTATGAAAAAAAAATTCTCATTATGAATGTTACAATTGGATTAAAAAAAGCATTACAAAACAAAATGACCATTACGACTTGTCGGCCTATGTACACAGTACACAAACCCAGGGCTGTTAGAATGAACACCCGTAGCGTGCACCTGCTCATAAATATTACTCACCACAAGTCACCACAACGCTATTTGAGCTCTGTGATGTCGGTCTCTGTGGCCCTCAGACCCATCACGTTCAAAAACAAATTGAGGTTTCCCAGGTATCTACCAGCCTGGATCTCATCTGGTGGGATCTGCTCATTGAGAGCCTTTGCCTTCTTCATCGTTCCAAAAATCTCATCTCTGATTTCGTCCACAATAATGCGCTGGTGATTCAACTTACCGGCAAGGGCAAGCGAGGCAAAGAACTGCCAAATGTAGGAATCATCCTCTCCGGCGGCTGGAGAGGCAACGGGTGCACCCTCAGCGCTCGAGAACACGGGTGGGAAGATAGTTGGAAGTCTACCCTCGAGGTCCTGGAAAAGCTTATCATAGGCGGCAATTGCAGCCGCCAAATCACCTTCGCTGAAAGCACCCGGCTGCTCTTGCTTGATCAACTCGATACGAGAGATGAGCACGGTAATCAAAGAAAGTCCAATCTTGGTGGTACACAGGAAGAGAGCATTGCTGTGGTTGAGAATGGTGATGAGACCATTGAGTACCTCATGGAACTTGGCCTCGGAGAGAAATACCACGAGGGTCTTCAACACCGTCAGCTGGAAAAGCTCAATCTTCTTTGAGACATCTGCTGGAACAACATGTCCACTCTGCTCGTAGTTCTTGTAGGATCCACGCAACACCACATCCAGCTCCTGGAGATGTCCCAGAACGCCTAAGATAACACTCTGCTTCTGCTCGTCTTCAAGGAAATGCCACAAACGTGGGAAACCCTTCATACCCTTGTCATATGCAAGAGTGGCTACAAAAGGGCTCACCCCAGAGTGCGCACCAGAGCCGTCGCCGGATTCCAGCTGGAGCGCATCGTACAGAAGCTGGTGGTCGATGGGCTGATTCTCTCTTTCCAAGGATTCTAACTTCAACACAATAGAGTAAATGTTTTCAATGAGATGCAGGGTGCTCTTCTTTGAGAGCTTCAGAGGAGCAGATGGGGTGGTGAACTTCTTTTGAGTAGTAGCGTCATCAGCAGCACCTTCCTCAGAGCCTTCAGCTGCACTGTCATCCTCACTCTTCTTGATGATCAGCTGCTTTCTAGGGGTCTTACCGGTTCCAAAGCTCACCTTTCCAAGCGCACCCTCTCTGGTGAGAATGCCTGTCTTTGCGCCTCTCTCCTTTGCGACTGTCACAGCTCTTGACACCTGCTGCTGCATTCTCTGCAGGGCTATATCAGCACGCTTGTTTCTTCCTCCCAGTCTGTGACCGGACTGCTCCAAGTATTTCTGGGCAATAGAGGAGATTCCACCTGCACCAGCCGCGCCGTTCAAAACCTTATACACCTGGTAATAGAAATCCTCATTGTAAGGATCCTCGGTGACAATCTGCGACAGTTGGAATCTGGTAACAAAGTCCTTATCCTTGGGGTTCATGAATCCAGAATAACGTGTGATACGTGCAACCTTGCCTGATCTTTTGATGAGACGCTCACGCTCCTCAGGAGTGAGATCAGGGTGTGGAATGTTACGGTTGTTACCATGGGTTGCAGCAGGTCCTAGAGGAAGATGGTTGGGTTGGTGTTGTGGGTGCTGGTGCTGGTGCTGGTGCTGCTGACTCTGTTGGATTGGGGAAACTGGCTCCTTTGAGGCAACTGACTCATCCTGAGGCTGAGCACCAAGAACTGGGAAATCAGTGAGTGCAGCAGAGGGCTGTTGCTGTTGTTGCTGTGATTGCTGCGCAGTGAGAGAAGCCTGCTGTTGCTGCTGTACGGGTGAGGGCTGCTGCTGAGCGACAGGCTGCTGCTGAGGTGGCTGCGTGAATGGTGGGGGCTGTTGGAAATGACCCTGTGAATCCACAGGAGGCTGCTGTGGCCAGTAGCCTTGGGGTGGACCGTACTGCTGCTGAGGCAGGAAGGGTGGAGGTGCGAAAGCAGGTGGGTACTGCTGATGGACCATGGCAGACTGCATTTGTTGCTGGAACTGCTGGAACTGCTGGGGAGTAAGCCCTGGAGGAATCATGTAAGGAGGGAAACTGGCCGATCCCCCAGGAGGGTAGAACTGCTGTGAGGGGAACTGTGGCTGCTGTTGCTGCTGCTGAGGGTTGCTACCGGCTCCACCAGCCAGCAATTGGGCCTCGATCTCTTCCAAAGAGAGGATCTTCTTTGCGGGAGCAGGAGCTGAAGCGGCAACAGCAGCATCCTGGGGCTGGGCAGTGGCTGCAGACGAAGAGTCCCACAGAGATGCCATGGGTTGCAACACATCATCCACAGACTGCTGAGCAGCCTGAGCATAACTGAGTGTCATATCCCTTGGAGCAGCAGGAACATACTGAGAGTGCTTAGAAGGTGCGGATGACTGTGCCTGGCGGCCAACACCATTACCACTGGATGGAGCAGTTGTAGAGCCAGGTCCACCAAAGTTGTAGTCTTTGCCGACATAAACATCACCAAAGGTCTCCTCATTGAGAGCATCATCATCTTCATTCAGCTCCTCTCCAAGCCCAGCATAGGTGTCTTCGAAATCATAGGTCTCGATGTTCTTATCCCCTCCGGCCCCCAGGGGGCCCGTAGGGTCAAATCCGAAAAAGGACATGCTTCTCCAGGCGAAAAGGTGCAATAACGGATCGTTGAACGCTTCCTTCCTTTTCGGTATCGAAACTGCTGATTACTCTCTTTGAGAATCAATCCCTGAAAGCACAATACAAGAACAACTTTTTCAATGATTAATTGGAATTCCTCCAAAACCTACAGATTCACCTTCAGTTGGCATCATTCACCTATCAACTCCACCATACACAATCTCCACCGACGTTCACCACACACCACGCCCATCTTTCGTCCATCCACTGCATCGAGCCCAGTGACTATGCCTGCTTTCGTCGAGTGAAAATCCACGCCTTGGAGCGTGCACTACCAGGGATGGAGCAGACAAAAGTTGGTCTCGGCACTACACATACTTGGCTGTAGGTCCGGGGAGGCATACATATACCTTTAGGTTCCAGGTGTCATACTACAAAGTATACAGGTTGAATGAGGCAACTCTATAGTCTAGGCTATTCAATCACTACATACTTAAACTACTGTTACAGATGACGTGAACAAACTGCTATGATCAATTATATTTATAACAATAGAGATGTAGTCCAGAGCAGGGCCCTTTGCCGAGCACTTCGTTTACTTAGTTTGGGTGTTTCTATCTAAGGAAATGAATCAAATCAGTACAAACCATCTCAAACTTAGGCACCCACCTCGAACCTCCTTCCGCTGGCAGTCTTCCTTTCTTTTGTTTCCTCGTCCTGGTCTCTCCTGGCTCTGTTCAACACCTTCATAAAACCGCTAACCCTGAATCTCAGTCTCTGGTGCAAGTAACACTTGACAATCTTGATATGGTAATGGAAGTAAGATCTAAAGAGCTCAATGTGTGTTATGGTGTTCCACCTTGTCTCGGCAGTGGAGAGATGCCTAGGGAAGAGAACAAAGGTGATGTAGGACATATCGTCTGCGTCTGGATTGCTGAATGGGTCAGCAACAAGGTGCCTGATCTCGAGGGGTGGCTCCTTATGACTGTTGATCACCTGTGGGGCAGTCTGGATGGAGCGCTTCCTTGCATCGCTGAACTCCTGCAAGAACACCTTGCTGAGGATCTTGTCGGTTTCGTCCTTGAAGATCGTAGAGAAGATCACTGTGACTCTGTCGTTGGATGGCTTGATAAACATTGACTCAACATCACGGTAGTTGATCTGGAGCACTTCTTCGTTGGCATTGATGCTCTGATTGGAGTCCTCACCGTAGATGTTGTTTGGGTCCGGTGGCTGCTGAACAGCGAGCTCATCATAGCGCTTGAATGCCTTGAGGAAAGGTGCAGCAAAACAAGTCCTCTTCAATAGGGAGAGACTCTCAATGGCCTCGCTTTTGGCCTCCTCGCTATCAAAGTGCACTTGTGTGAGATCAACAGATATAGTGAGATCCCATCCGGGCTCAGCCTCCGCTCCGGTCTTGACGTCAAACTGGGAATATCTCTCCTGCACCAATGGCAACACACCGTACTTGACCAAATCCGACCAACACTTAATGTTAATCGATAACCAGATTGTGGTCTTCACCTCTGGAGTGGAAATATGGTAAGTTGTGAAGTCGAAATCGGTCACGATACGATCCAGTGTGGTTGCAGTGTATCCCTCCGCGAATGCAGCCGTGAATGCATCCCTCACCAACAGGTTCTCTGGCTCCAATTGCAACATTATGTGATTTTTTGTCTAAATATAATCGCAATTCCAGAGCTGTATACTGATAGATGAAGCAATTGATAAACTTAAGCGAATCTACACATTGATAGCACTTGCCCGTATCGTAGCTCTCTGCTCGGCTCACTACGGTAGTCCCCACTCCCCACCACCTGGCTGTACTGTACCAAGGGGGGGTTCCGTTGCAGTACATAGGGCAGCAAAGGGGGGGGAGGGGGACGATCACGACGGGGCACACAACCTGCTGCAAACAGGGGCGGCCGAGTCGAACAGGGGCGGCGCCAAATAATATATATACATAGATTATTAAGGAAAATGGAAACTACATCTGACCAATAACTCAATATACATGAAATCGTTTTAATTTATGTATTCGTAACAACCACCTCATTGGATTCAGGTGGTTACATGATGTAAGATTATCCCCTACACATAGGCCCCCATTTGAGGGGTATATATATACATGACATGTGTGAAGATGGTTTGCGAGCTGCCCTCTGGTGCCCTTTAGTAGTCTCTCTATCTCCAAATCAAGTCTTTGCGGGTTTCTTCGTGCCGTATTTGGATCTCGAGGTAGTCCTGTTTGCAACACCACTCAAGTCCATTGCTCCACGCACCAAGTGGTACTTCACACCGGGAAGATCCTGCGAGCGACCACCTCTTACATACACCACACTGTGCTCCTGAGCATTGTGGCCCTCACCGGGGATGTACGCAGATATCACCTTTCCATTAGACAACCGCACTCTGGCAGCCTTACGCTGAGCAGAGTTAGGCTTTTTGGGCTTTAGAATCATCACTCTCACCACCACGCCCTTCTTGAAAGGACACCCTTCGAGATCTGGAGAGGCGTTCTTTCTCTTGGGCTTCTTTATTCTTCCCAAGCCACGCTTGGTCTGGTTTAATGTAGCATATCTTTGCTGCGACAAGTTCAACTTGAGTAGCTGTGATCCCACCTGAGTACCAAATTGTGGTCTGATGGTTGTGAGCATGCTAGTCACCGGGGAACGGGTTGTAGAGGTTCTCATCGGCACACCAGTTGACACCCTCATGGCTGGTGCCACGATTCCTCTAAACAAGAGCTTGAACATTTTGACTGTAATACTTTTCAAGGATGATAAAAGAAAAGTATATACTGTTCCACACGGATATAAACAACTCCAACTTCAATGTATACCGCTCTAAATCCACATCTCTCTCTCATCTTCTCGTTCTGTCATCCTCTCACTGTGCGATTTTTCACCTCATCGGCACACACAACGCCCATGCGCTCGAGAGCTTTCTTCCTTAACGGGCCCCTCCTGCTTTACAGATTACCCGGCTAACATTGCCCTGCCAATTCATCGACGGGCCAACCATTGGCTACGCAAGTAAGCAGATTGAGGAAGAGTGAGAGGCAGAGGCAGACAGAGAGATAGAGAGAGTATGTGTGAGAGACAGCTGGAGAGGATGTTGAAAAGGTGCGGGCAATACCAATATAGTAGTAAATTGGCATAGGTATAGTGTGCTTTTCCATTATCGATTGTGTCACCCGAGGCCATTTGTACCGTTATAGAGTGTTTGCTAATTCTATTCAAAATTTGCGAAGACTACCTCTTGCATAGCACAATACACACATTGCATTAGTTGGTCAACTCACACAAGTCTCGAGATTTGCCAGTTATCATCATTTCTTTGCCACTTCAGCGTATCACTTCCCCCACATATCATACAATGTTCAGACAATCAGTGTTGAGGCTCACCAGGGCTACACTAGCCGTGCCAAGGACAACTTTCAGAGCTCCAATGGTCCTCTCCCCAATTAACAACGGCCAGATGCTGCAGAGCATGAGAAGCTACTCCGCTGGTGCCGGTCTTACCAAGGAGCTCATTACAGAGAGAATACTCGAGCTTCTAGAGGACTACGACAATGTCAAGCACCCAGAAAAGCTCTCCACAACTGCATCTTTCACCAAGGATCTGGGCCTTGACTCCCTTGACACCGTTGAGGTGATCATGGAGATTGAAAACGAATTCTCTATCCTGATACCCGATCACGAGGCCGATGAGATTCACACCGTCCAGCAGGCTGTTGACTACATTGCGCACCAGGAGGATGCTTGTTAGATGTAATTGAAGGGGGTGTTGCCATTATTGAAGGGTATTGGCGGTGTAAATAGATATCTCTTAGAATTGACTCAGATATCCATGCGGTCACCATTGGTCGAAAGAGTTGATGTGCAGGTAAACCATACACAACTACGGCGGTTTATTTGGGTCTATTTAAGTTGTAGATCACAAAATGATGAAAGAGGCGTTTGTTGTTTGCTGAGCTTTAGACGGCCCTCTTGAATAAATACATGTTCATTACTATGTAGCCTTTATACCATAACCAGTATTCTACTCGTATATGCTAAAAGTGATGCACTACTGTCATTACACATATGCTCGGTGATTATCCTTGCCTATAAAGTGCCCTATGTGTCCTATTTTCCATCTCTGTATCCAGGCTTGGAAAACACCTCCTTCTCAAGATCCTTGAGAGCCTCCTCGTAGACTTGCTTCTCAATCTCGGACAAATCAATCTGGAATTTACTTTCCAGAAACTCCACCCTTCTGGTCTTTGATTTGCTATGGGTGCGCCTCTCTGCCTTTTCGGTTTCTTCCTCTTCCTCTTCCTCTTTTTCATTCCCTTCGCTATCTTGTTCAGTCATCGTGGAAGCTCTTGTTACCTCAACCTGACCAACATCTTTGCCGTTTCTATTGATAACGCCTCCAGAGTAGACAAGTCTCTTGAACCACTTCCACTCTCCACTGCCAAATGCAAAAGTTACTCCGGCGCCAAATTCGCCTGCTCTTGCAGTACGGCCAATCCTGTGTATATACTCCCTTGAAGACACTGGTAGATCATAGTTGAGCACAAATGCGGCATTTGGCAAGCTGATACCGCGTGCCATCAAATCGCTTGATACAATGATATCCACCTCTCCAGTGATAAACCTCTTCAAAATCTTCTGCCTGTTCTGATTAGAGAGTGTAGAGTTAATGGACTCTATCACCAATGGCTTGGAGTTCATAAGAGTGTGCTTAAGCTTCTCCTGCAATATATTGAGCAGACGAGTAAGTCTGATAGCAGATTCGTTCGCCTTTGTGAAAATAAGGCCCCTAGAGTTGAACTGGACACTGTGACGAGATGATTCATCAATCCGGTATTCACCAAGGAATCGAAGTAGCACCAATGCCTTGTAGAAGCTGAACCCTTCAGGGAATTTGAGCGCATACTCGTCCAGCTTGGCCGGTAGCTGGTACAGCTCATTCACCAAGGTCTTGGAATTATTGACAACGATGAGCCTTGGCTTGTATAGCTTAAGATGTGATAGCCTTTCCGAGTCAGTCGTCAGAGTTGCCGAGAAAATGAGTTTGGAACAACGAACGCTCCATGCGTTTGATACATTGGAACCACCGTTGAGTAGCTGCTGCCTCTCTATTTGTTGAACAAGAATATCACACCAGTTTTGATATGACTGATTCAACAGCCTGTCTGCTTCATCAACCACCAGGTATCGCAATTGCTGCAAGTTGATGTTGCCCATGTTTAGCTGCTCCACTAGCCTTCCTGGAGTTGCAATAATGATATCAGGGATGGGAAGATTATTAGAGTGCTTCCTATCGCTGTTCATCTCTTCCAGGTCTCTTCCGTATGATGGGTCCCCCCTAAGTCTCCTCGCCTCCTCTAGCACCCGGACATCACTCTTCAGCACCATAACATTCAGATCAATTTCCTTGGTCAGATCCAGTAACGTTCTATATACTTGACTGATCAAGGGTTTGGTTGGAACCAATATTATAGCTCTGACAGCTGGTACAATTCTATACATGAGAGCTTGAACAACAGGGATACAGTACGCCAGAGTCTTACCAGAACCAGTTGCAGAATTCACAAGAACATCACCCTGAGCTGTTGGAGAGAAAGAATTCTTCAACTGGTCTTTAAGAAGCGTTTCAATCACCGAGATTTGAACACTGAATGCCTCCTCTATGCCAAAGTACCTGCTGAGATTCTTCACCAGGAGGGGCTCCAGCTTTGGATTAAGATCGGAGAATGATTTCACATCTCCTACATTGAAGTATAATGGCTTGGCCAACCAATCCAAAGTCTTGTTGAGTGCAGAGAGAGAGGACAGTTTCTTATCCCTTGGAAGTGTAGGTTGTGGCAGTGGTGCCAGCTCATTGACTTCTTCTGGCTCAGAACCACTCTCTTCCGAAGCACCTACTGGCTTAACGCCGCTAGGAACTGATCTGTTAAGTCTCTTGAAGATGGAAGAATGCTTGTTCACATAATCTTGGTCTTGCTGTATTTCGTCATCTTCATCGTCATCCTCACTTTCAGAGGTCTGCACTTGCGCGTTTGAGTCGTCTGAATCTGATGTGTCAGAGTCCGAGTCAGATGTTTCACCTGCTGCTACTCTATGTCCATTAGCGGTTGTGTCAACTGCTGTCATGTCAATGTCTCCATCTAGATCCTCCTTCTCACTCTCACTGCTTTCACTCTCACTGATTTCATCGGAACTGCTTTCATCTGAAATACTCTCATCGGAGCTCTTTCCATCTGTGCTGACATCACCGTTGCGTGCTGAGGTATCACTCTCTGATTCAATATCGCTTGCTGATTCGCTATCACTGTCACTGACATCTCTTTTTCTCTTTGGTCTCGGACTTTCTATATCATCAGCTTCCACTCCACTGCTTAGAGCAGATGGATCATATCTAACTGCAAACATTGATCCTCATACCCTTTCTTTTGCAAAAGGTGCAAGATATAGAGAAGCCGATCTACCAATTTCAATCACTCAAAACGAAAAGGGCACAGTTATTTTTATCGGCCAGTAGCAAGTAGCTCCTTCTCGTACAAGCTCTCTACTTAGCTAATTCTCTCTACTTAAGTAATTCTCCCCTAGCTATCTCTCTACTCCACTTACATCACTGTACCATAGTGCATGAGACCCAAATTTTTTATTTGAAGGCACACTACCTCATCTTCCAACTTTTCACCCTCACGCTGGGGGTGGAGCGCAGCAAATGCGCACAGAGCGATTACAGATTGGCAATACTGAACGATGGGGAAGACATGTCACCATCCTCTGTTGTTGGTGTGTTATATCTTGCTGTTAAGATACAGACTATATCAAGGTTAATCTCGTCTCAGAGACAACGATATATTGTATTGAAGTGATTCAGCTTGCATTTATACTTGGATCCAGACTACAATGAGAGTTTCAATACCGCTTCTCAAGAGATCTTCATGGAAGGGTGAGTATGACATGATTCTACGCCATAGGATATCCAAAAGTGGTTGATGTTATTCAGACTTTGGATTTTCTGGCAATTCTGGAAGTTTTTTTCGTGTTCCTCAGACCAACTAACATTTTATGTGTAGGACCTCATGTTGTTCCTCTCCCCATCTCCAATGCCCTCAAGACAGGCACACCTATAAGGACGAACGCCAGATCCTGTACTATATTGCCACAGTTTGTTGGTGTTAAGTTCCAAGTGCATAATGGAAAGGACTACGTACATCTAGAAATCACAGAGAACATGGTCGGCAGTAAGCTGGGCGAGTTTGCTCCAACCAGAAAGAACTTCAAATACACTCAAACCAAGAACAAATAAGCGAGGTGACAAGATTGCGTCGGTTGCTGTTGCTGCTGCCGAAATGTTAATCAGCCAAGACGATCATTTTGTATTTTGCTCCCTCCATAGGTGTATCTCGGCTTGATTCATAGAAGTCTTGATCACATGTACACATAAACCCTTGTATATAAACAAATACATCAGATGAATTTTATTCAATGCTATTATTGTGCTGCTGACTTTGTGAGTCTCCACTCACTGTGGCTACCGTAACCTCCTAATGGTTTTTTTACAGGATTGCAAGAATATTGATGACAATTTCACCCTCTGTCTTTTCTGGTATTGCCCATCATTTTCTCTTCTCTCAACTCTCCCGTTCTATCAACAATGGGCCAGTTAGCCCAACCACTCAGTTTTATTATGTTACATGTGGCATTATCATCGCCTCCAATACACTCAACGAACTTCACAACCTCTCGTGCAGCCTCATGTGGAGTTCCCTTGGATATGCCCTTGTTGTTGGTGGTCACCATTATGAGATCCACAATCTCCTGATCAGACAAATAATTGGACACCCCGTCTGTCACAAGCACCAGGAAACACTCGTCCCCGCCAAAATCTCTCACTTTCCTTCCTGAGAGGGTATCTCTATTCTTCCTTTTGTATGTAGCTAACTTTTTGGAATCCCCCACAAGGAACTCGTGGAATTCAGGTTCGGCTGATATGCCTACATCTTTACCATTCAAGTCACCAAAAGACCTGGTATTTGCAAGGTTGATGAATCTCTCTTCCCCAAATGAGTCCGTCATGAATAGACCAGTGGAGTACCTTGCCAGTCGACGTGACTCCAATGGGTTTGAGGGGTGATGGTTTGTGGTCAGGGCGTGTGCCTCGCCATTGCTATCGCAGATAATAGCCCTTGTATCCCCCACATGGGCTATCAGGAGTTTGGAGAGAACATGGGGTTCATAGAAAAACACATCATCAAACTGCACAAAGTCAGATTGGTGCTTTACCCCACTGCCGGACTTAATTCGTGGGTCTGGATCGACAGTGTAGATGAAAGCGCTCGTGCACGTTGAGCCCGAATGATGGCCATCTGATTTCTTCTCATGAGTGAGAAACTGATAGTCTGTGTAGAGAAAGGAAAGAAAGACCCGAAGCCGAAACATGTCTTCACCTGTGACCCCCCTCATATTATCTTCGTTGTCCCATATCGCGGCAGCAGAAGATGAGCTAGAGGAAGAGGAGGAAGTGGTCAAGTGGCTACTACCACCGTTGAGATTAGGTCTTTCCGCAAAAGAATTAAGGGCTCGATCTTTCCTCCTGAGGACATCAATCCCCAATACCTGTTCCAAATGATCATTTTTCTTCTTGGCCCATCTCCTCCAATAACCACCAACTGATTTAACGTATGCCTTGAAAAGTTTGTCTATGCCACCAGAGGAGACGTTGTATGATTCGACGTTCTGCGAGAGATGCTTGGTGAGGTACTCAGAACATTCGTCTCCGCCATGACCGTCGAAGATGCTGAAATTAAACACCTTCACCTTATTGGAATTTCCATCTTTGTGCTTTGGTGTACCCTCATCAGCGAAAGGATCAGTGTCTGTAGCCTTTGCATCCAAATCATCGTTTCTATCAGGAGCCACGGCGATCTTGTTTTCTGTGAGATCAACCTCTGCAATGGCCACCGAGAACCGGTCTTCGTTATATGGTCGATTGACCCTTGAAGTATAATAGCCATAGTTGGAAGGAACTTTGTTGAGATTGACATTCAGTCGGATGCTGGAGCCTTTTACAGCCACTGATAGATGTTGAGTAAGTGGTCGTACAGACGATGCAGTTGGATAGCGAAGCAGCCTTAGTCTAGTGTGCCGTATGAGTGAGCTTGATGTATAGTTATGCAGAGCCAAAGATGATGCCTTGGTTAAATGAAGTCCTCTACCGAATGAATATGTCGGTGAATGCAGTATGTGAAAGCTGTTGTGTATAAATGATTGCTGATACATGACTTGCGTACCTCCTACAGCTTTCGGCAACTTGGCATTTCGGAGGACACCTCTGAACGGTGAAGTTCCCGTCTGCCTCATAGTGACGCAAGACGAAGGAGCACTCATCTGCGAGGCAATGAGGGATTGAGTTATGAGGCCTTCACTATTGATACATGAACGGCTTGGATCGTAGGGCTCCACAAGGTATCATACAACTCCGTGTTGGTACCGGTTTGATATATGGCCGAGACAGCCAGCCAATTTTCAAATGTGGGGCACAGTCCACTTTCAACACCACGGTGAATGAGCAACTCCCAATATTAAGCAATGCCGGGTATATACAACACTATATGCGTGTTTGTATATATATATCTATATGATACTAGATAATGAATATGCAAAATCTGTCTCAATTGGCACCCGGCTTCAAGCTACATCCAAGTGCCTCCTGCCAGTTTCAATAACCAGCTATCGTTTTTGCGGAGGAAAGGAACCCTCTGCCTCTGTCTGCAAAGACGTTACTTAGTTAGCGAACCGAATACGACGCCCTGCGTTCTAGCGATAACTCCTGTCTGCCGCCTGCCTGTCCTTTGCATCTCTGCGTGCTGCTAAGCAGCACTGTTCCCTATGAAAGTATGGGGCATGGCCCGGCTCGAAGAGCCTGTGGATGTCCCGAAGGTCTCTCTCTGTACAGGAGATTAATATACCCGGGGGTGTCTGCTCCATCAGGTTAAGCGGCGTGCTCTCTCTACGGTGGGTGACTCCCTGGAGTTAGCTCTACTCTACAACTTAGGCTGAGTAGAGCATTCAATGCCAGTTGTTTATCGTTTGCTCTAGGGACTGCTGGAAGTATCTGTACTTAATCCTGAGAACTGGAAGTATCTTTACTTAATCCTCAGAATTGAATGGGCCCTGGGTTTTTCCAGGCAGGTACCCATTGTGTGGAGGACGCACACCGTTCAGTGTGGAGAGCTCAGCCCCAGAAAGCCTGTACGCGCAGCACTATACACGAACGGAAAAAGTTAGGCTAGAGAGTGCAGGAAAGATGCAGCTCATCAAGCGTGAGATGCCCTTTCCGTACTGTGATAGAACACCAAGACACTGCTACAATTCGTCGATGGGTGGCTCATAGATCATCTCCTTTCGCATAACCACAGGTTCACCGAATCATTAAGGGGTTGGTTGAAGCAGTGTATTTGTTCTTTTCTCACCGAGTGCAGCGTAGAAAGGGTCGTGGTTGTTCGGATAACAGAGCAATAGCGTCTCTGCAGTTTCACACGTCTGAACATGACGGATGACGCACAACAGCGAACGACCCGCTCCAATGTTCCTCTGATCTCCACTTCTGAGACTCGTAAAGTCATTGGAGCTAAAGAGTACCATGAAAGGCTCACCAGTGCCATCAACAATGAGTTCTTCCCTTTGTTGTCGTCGGATGCTGCAATAGACATCGTCAGTGCAGACTCACAACGCTACCACCATAAAGAGATAACGAGTGTTACAGACAACTACGTTACACGAGACCAGAAGCATCTCAATGATGTTCTGATACGAGAGAATAACCAGCGACGTGAAAGTCACGGCTGGGCATTTCAGAATGCGGCAAAGTACAACACAGGCAAACAGAAAGACGATGACCATGGAAAAGGAACACAGCAAAGTACCAAGATGATCGAGGGTCCGGAAACCCACAGCGACAATTTGCTAATTCCACACAAGAACTCACAACATATTAGTAATGACAAACCGCAGCCTGGCAAGTCTCCGGCTACCGCTACTTTACAGACATCGCCGATCGGGCCAGAGGGCTGGCCCTCGTCGGACCCCCGTCAATCAATCACGACCACAACAACCCCAACATGGGCTGGAAAGAAGAAAAAGGTATATTCGAAGGGAACCATAGTGAACGAGAACACAAGGCTCTCCTCAGACATTTTATCGTCTATGTCCCGCGAAGCTTATCAGCGGAGGTTGGAGGACCAAGGTGTTGCAGGACTAGGGAGTTTTCCCGGAGCAACTTCCCAATCACAATATGAGTTCGTGGAGCCCCAGAGACGACGTTCCAATAAAAAAGAACGTGTAAATAAACCAAAAGCTCCCAGCAGCTCTAAAGTTGACAGAATGACTGCCAAGAGATTTATCTCTTCCAACCTCATTTAAGGTTTATGATATTCAGCAATAACCGAAATCTCTCTCATGTTTGAACAGTTTTGTCAATTTATATATTTGTATATATTTATATATATCGCTCACTATTTATAATTGCTGCTTACAGTATAAGCATGTCATTCTCGTTGTCATCGTCATCCCCAATGACCATTAACTCCTCGTCTCTTAAAAGTCTATTGTCTCTGTCGTAGTAATCATCCCCAACACTCCGATCTCCGTTGATCGAAGTATTTCCCGATAGCATGTGGTCAGCAGCGATATCTGTTGTAATACTGCTAGTGCTGTTTTGGCGACTGACCAAGCCTATGCCTCTTTCGTAACTGTTTCCAGTTCCCCTGATGCGGCCTACAAAGTTGGAAAATCTATCGCCAAGCTCACCAACCCAGGTGGACTTGCTAGAACCTCCATTGAAGAAGTCCGAAATCTCTCCATTAATGTCTAGGCCTCTGCCAGAATTGTAAGCAGGAGAAGACCCCGACCTGGATAACTGGAACGGCCTTGGTGCGCTAGAGTTAACTGTTCTAGTGTCTCCAGATCCCCCAATTCCCGGTGGTGGCTTCGTGGCATGGCCGCCCAGCTCACGCTGTACAATGGATTTGGCCTCCTGGACCAATGCAGATTCTCTCGCAGTCATGGAACCACCGCCTCCACTCACGGCTCTGCTCTCCAGGTCGTTAGTTCCTGCCCCGTGATCTACAGCAGCTGTCTCATCATATTCAAACTCATCAAAGAGGTACTCCAATAGGAATTTACCCCTGAACCAGTTTTTTGCCCTATCCCAGACATTGAAAAATGCAAACATAAGGGGTATCACAATCAGCCTCGGCAGCCAGCTATTGAGGAAAACACCTGCTGGGATGAGCTTGATAGAGTTACCCAAGAACTTCTGGAATCCAGACTGCTGGGTGAATTCTGTGCCTAATAACATCAAAAAGTTGTAAGAAAGAGGAATTGTCAACCTGGCAGCATATGTGATGAAAAATGTCATCGATACGGGGTCAGATGACTGGTGAGGCGACAAGTGGTACATGTTAAAGACGCGAATCTTCGAAAGTGAGAACATGGCTGAAAGCAGCATATAAGTGAGCGTGATCAAACACACAACAAAGATGTGGCGATTTGATGCAACAGAGGCCAACCTGGTTAGGGCATTGATGATAAGGTTGATCAGAGAGGCTCTTGTGCCATGCAACAATTCAGACTCAAACACAATAACAGATAATGTGAGCAGTGACAGAGCAACGAGGCGACCCGACCATGGCTCCAAGTACTCGCTAATATAGTACGTGAGCTTTGGATTGCGCGACAAAAAACTGCCGAGAAAGCTGTCAGTCTTTAGTCTATAGCTCAATTCCTTTAGCAGCTGGGCATTCACCTTATCTTCTAGCATTGTGATCTCATCGACCGCCCTTTCAAAGTGCGAATAATCTGCCTGTAGTTTGTAGCGGGTATCATGAAACTCACGCGTCAGCCCACTAATGAACTTTGAGTTGAGATCAGAGCCCGTGATCCTTTCACCTCTGTAGGCCAGTCTCTCGTTGAATGCCGATTGGGAGGAACCTGGGTTGGGCTGGAATTCTTCTGGCAACTGTGCTACCAAATGGATTATCCAATCGCGATATTCCAGATTCGTATTTTGTAATGCTGCCATGGTGGATATCTTTCCCGCACACTCCTTGAAGTTGAAATTAGAATCATCATACCTCTCTTTGATTCCTGGCAGAGCACAGTAGGCAGCGAATAGTCTCTTCCCATAATTGCCTGACTCCACAAATCGAGTTCTAGGAATGGACACCAGTCCGTGTGTCATCAACCACAGGGCGACCACCAAGGCATATAGATGTGAGGCGGTGATCACCAAAGACCTGAGGGTTGTTGGGTTGAGCCACTCCCTCCTCACAAAGAGAAGGTATACAAGGAGAGCCAGACCACAGGCAACCATCAGCAGTTGGAACCTGATGACATCAAATAACGCATCCCTGAAGCGTATTGCAGGCTTGAAGTAGCCGCTGCTAAACCAGCTCTGGAGGAATGGCAATATGAGCCATGTTAGAGCAAATGTGATCCAATAGTTTACCCTCCAGAGTATCACCACCACATTCTCCGGCAAGTAGAATATTGAGGAGGTCTCATGATTGTTATTGTCTATGAAGGTGGAGATCAGATCCACTGGCAGCAAAATTATGATGGAGAGTGGAAGGAATAACGCGAGGATAAGCGCTATCGACAGGTATAACGGCTGTGATCTGAGCCGTATGAATATGTTGATGAACAGTGCCGAGATGACCAGTGTCAGCAAGAAGAGGATCAAGATGACCCACCACTAGAACTCTGTTAGCAACATCTCCAAGAGCAAACCTAACGCCTCTGGAGGAAAACAGTCACACTTACCATTGCTAGGCGTGTTCTATTGATGACAACCTCGCCTTCCACTAAGATCCCTCGGTATCCCACCAGCCTTGAGAGTTACTGTAATAACCAGACCGTTTCCGTCAATTGTGCAGTGTCCCTACACCCAGAAAAACACAACACTTTCTCGATCAACTCGTGTATCACTGTTATGATATCTTGACTCTTAGAGGAATTCACGCAATTCTTGAAGCTGCACCCTGTAACACGGAATTCTTCTCCACACTTTATTCTCCTTAATGTGTATATGCACCATACATCACATCTCTGCGTCAAGTCGTGACAGAAGCACTTCATCTAATAGATAATGGCCCATACATAACATGGCCCATACATAACATAACCCTTCCCTGCAGGCTGTGTGGTACGCTAACGTTGCGCAGCTACGCCTTTGCGGGTGTTGGTATCCCCTGTGAGACAAAGTATGAGACCTACAGAACGAGCTTGCCAGAGGAATCTCGGAGGTGATTGTAGTGGGCCTTATATGTTAAGCCCTCTTTTGTTGCAGGCTTGTTTATAGACGAGGAAGGGCTTTTGGATTTATGCAACCGATGGCCTACAAGGCGTATAAAGTGTCAGCGAGTATTATTATTGATATATATAAAGGAGTGACCTGTAGGATGTAATTGAGCGAAAAGAATGTGCCGCAGCAGCCAGCTCTGGGAGTTACAGCACTAGAACAGTATATAGCAAAAGGGGCAAAAAAAAAATACAAGGTGGAACATGCAGTGGAAACATTCACAGCACCAACAGGCAGGGAGAGATCGTGGGAGGATGGTATACACACCATCTCCAAAATGGACGGCTGAAAAGGAAGCCGTCAATGATTCGTTCAATGCTTCATGCAGGGGGGAGGAGGAGGATGAAATAACAAGGAAAGCAACAAAAGACTATAGAGTACCTAAAAAGAGAAAAAAGGAAGCGATAAATAAAACAAGGCTGTACAAAGCGCGCTCACGCGCTCACGCTCGATGCTAGAAGTAAAATGCCACGGTGCAAGCTACATGGAATAACCACTTATAATAATAGCCTGCACTGGATGGATAAGATGCATTTTACGACTCTTCCTCCTCTTTCTTCTTCTCCACCAGGAACTTGTAACGCTTCTTCGTCACAAACACATCGTTCAATGCGTCATCATCCACAAACCAGCTCACCCTGCCAGCAGCTCCCTCGTTCACTATGCTACTGGGCAGTCCTTTGTCTGGTCTCTCCATGATTGTCTTCACAACTGGTGCCTTGGTGGCTCCTTCCACAACAAAGGTGACTCTGTGCGCATGGCAGATCACCGGTATAGTCAAGGTGATCCTCGTCTGAGGGCCCACTGGTGCGTCTTCGACAGGCACAACCCAGGCATAGTTCTCACGCAATGTGGGTTGGTTTGGGAAGAGAGAGGCCACATGGCCGTCTGGCGCACAACCAAGTAACAAGAGGTCAAACATGGGCAGTTTCACAGAGTCTTTGTTCGCAAAACCTTTGATGAGTGTTTTCTCGTAGGTGTCTGCGCACTCCTGTGGATCATCAATAAGAGTCTCGTCGATATGGAAAATTTTGGGCACTCCCTGACCTTCGGGAATTAAATCGAAAAGCTTCCTCTTTGCAAGACCGTAATTTGACTCTGCATTGTCAAAGGGTACGAGTCTCTCATCAGCAAAGTAAATATCCCATCTCCCCCACTCAATGTCTGTCCTTGAAAGAAGACCCTCGTTAAGGACGCTAATCAACGAACCACCACTGATGGCGATCTTGAAGCGCCGGCTCTCTTCTTTTTTCTTCTTCCTTAACTCCGAGGTGCTTCCGCTCGCAGGTGTAGAGGCTGTGGTTGTTTGGGTGGGTGCTGAATTGGGTGTGGGTGTGGGGCTCTGAGCGTTATTTGCACCAACAGACGTTACACTCACTGCACTGCTAGAAACAGCACTGGCAGGCAATGGTCTCGAGCCTGGGGTTTGCCCGGGAGATCCTTTGACCCTTTTGTTGTAATCGCCGTAGAGCGCGTGGTTCTGGGCAGCCACCACGTGATCTGCAACTGCCTCTGCCACACCGCTAAACAACGGGAAGGAATAAATAAGGGGCACTGTCGTCGTCATTGGTTGATTGTGTTATTTGTGTGTGTGTGTGTTTGTGTGTGTGTGTGTTTAGGGGCTTCACCTAGTGGCCACTGTATATAAAAACTGATATCGGAGAGTGGTGATGGCCCTGCGGTTGTGGAAGTTGCACTCGGAAATAAAACCGTGATGCTGTCTATATCAAGTTGTTATTATATTCTTGCTCGGTAACTTCTTATCGGACAGAATAGTTCAAAAGTCACTTCGTCAGCAAAGTCTGGGAGTGTCCTTCAAAAATCTGTGTAGAGAAGATATAGAGGAAAATGTCACGGTGGATATGGCCTGTATCTGAGAAACACAAGTGAACAGAGTGCAGTGCGCTATACGGAGCAATTGATCTGAAAAATATTCACTGCATCAATATGGTAATCGACATTCAAAGATGTAATCTCCCAGTGAATATAGAGGCACGCAAGAAAAGACAATTGTACCGGTAAATCTCCTCGTGCTTGGTGAGCAACACCGTCAATGGCCTTATCTTCCGCTCGCTCTCCTGCCGACCCTTCCCTTTCTTTCGGATTTTGCCTGGTGTGCCGGCTATTGTAGACTACTACCAGCTATGTGACCCGGTCACCTTGTGGCAGCAAAGATTTCTCTCAGAATGCTCGGGAAGGTGTTAGAAGCACCACCCAGCCAGCAAGCGCGTGTCGTGGCCATGCGCTGTCCAACGCCTAACCTCCGGGTCACTAAGGCTCGATCGCCTGACCGTTGGGAGAGGTGGCGGAAGGCAGGGGTTAGAAAGGTGGGACGCAGACGACCGGTGTATGTTTGCCATCGGTCAGCTTTGGTCGTGTCCTGTCCAGAGGCGATATCCAGGGTCTCAATCTCAGCCTCTACACCTGCCTGCCTGCAGAGCTGCCTTATTACATACATACAAGCTTGCTGGAAGCAATTGGCAGGCTGATAATGGCGAGACTGCAGCCCCACAGTGTGCACCTCTAATAGATGTGCCTTCTCCACATAGAGGACGCAGTGTGTAGTTGCAGGTTTAGAGTGGTGAGGCTATTGATAAGGTATGTGCTGATAAAGCAGGAGGGTGCTCTCTCACACCTTTATTTAAATCAATTATTTGCACAAGATTACCAAATTGTGAATACAAAGTGAGCTCTTGAACACAAGTCGGTCTCTTCAAGATAAGTCGGTCTCTTCAAAATAAGTCGGTCTCTTGAAATAAATCGGTCTTTGCTATAAATCATGTCGAAACCATGTTCGGTTGAGATCATCTCATCCTTGGCAAAGGAGTGGATAGAATCGGCCTATCCGAATCTCAAACCGATAGAGGGGACGGTATCGCTGCCTGCCTTATCGCAAATTAAGTTGGAGTGCGATTTGCTTCTACAGATGACAGATGTCGGCCCGAACAAGGTCCTGATTTTGTTACTCGGACAGGAATCAGTTGCCTCACCCTTGCAGATTGATGTGACCGAGTTCATCTCACCTGATGGATCAACCACAGATGAAAGCAAACAGCGGCTATTTGGACTATTAAAGGGTTCATTGGATATCCTTTTAAGCAAATCGGAGCAAAAGTCGTCACAACAACAGGCAACCACTGAAGCCACTGAGCAATCACAGCCACAAGAGAATCGCTCATTCCTACAGGAAGGTGATAAAAGGCGACCCATCACAACAGATAGTGAGCCAATGGCCAAGCCTCCCACCTCCGTACGTCCTGCCATTAATGTTCCACCAACAAAACCCATCCCCAGCTCATTGCAACCGCCCGGTTTCGAAGATGAATACGAGATACTACCGCAGGGTGTAAGTAGTTCGGGGCAATCGGATCCATTTCACGGATATGGAGATAGTGACTTGAACCCGCCAGGAGTAGGAAGCAATCCCACACTTACACCATACTTAGATCCTCTTAGAGATTATGGCTCCAGAGGCGGAAGGGGTGGTATGTATCCCACGGCCGATGATCCTCTATTCCATCCAGATCAGAGACGCGGCAACCGTGATCCATTGCAAGTGCCTCCGGGTGCCAGGTATGATGATCCATTTGCAGGGGAAGGAGTTGATATGGACATGACGGGGCAAGGTCTTCCAGGTTCCATGGGGCTCGGTGGTAGAGGAGGTGGCAGAGACATGAGAAGGGGTGGAGCACCTTTTGGAGGAAGTGGAGGCGCCTTTGGAGGAGGTGGAGGTGGTTTTGGTGGTGGTTTTGGTGGTGGTTTTATCTAAGGTTGAAAAAGAAAACAAAATCTCAAATCCTAGTCAATGTCCCATCTTTGTTGAGCTGTATGCTATATATATACGCCTGTCACTTGGTTATCGCCACTATATAGTATCACCTTGAAAGACCTTATCTTGACTGCTGCAAAATTGTCACGATCATATATGTTTTCATCTTTATTCAGAGCAACGCTGGCTAACAGGGTAGCATCTTCGTTGGTGGCCGCACCGTACAGTGCAAGGGCCAAGCCTGTTGTTCCATCAAGCAAAATGGCGCCCTTTATCTGATCGATGTTCGTGTTGGTTACCTGCGAACTATAGGAGCTATTAGTAAAAGAAATATGCCATAAAACTACATGCGTGTCGGCAACATAAAATAGTGTAGTACAACCAACAAACAACATCCTACTTACAGTCTTTGGAGATCCATCTTCGTACACCAGTGTGTGAGTATGTGTGGGGGTATTGCAATTGCGTCGACCACCTGCGAATCAATATCTCTCAGTGCAGTCAAAGTACAACGAGATTAAATTAGCTAGAAATAAGCAAGTGAATGCATAGCCAACTCTCAACAAAGCAAGTTTCCTGCTATATATCACGGCTGAGTTTTGGTAACTTGCAGTGCTATCAGGACTGGTGAGCCGCTTCACATATTGTGGAAGCTGCAGCTCGAGCGCATACGATCGATAGTATGCACCGAGGAGGTATATAGCAGCAATTGGAGAGGAAATATTCAACCAGATGATAAATGAACTCTATGGGGACTTCAGCTATAAAAAATCTTTGTCCAAGTGAGATTGGTGTAGGATATAGATAAAATATTGAATAGAATTGGTATAGTGACATATAAATAAACAAATGCTCCAATACAAAGACCAATTTTCACCTATCCCTCTGACCGATGACATCCTAGGGTCTATATTTTTCATGTGATATTATTTTTGGCCCGCGAGAATGCCATCTACTAAAAGGGTTTAAATCCCACAAACGCACCAATAGAGTACATCAGAAAGAACGAGCCCGCAGACTTGTCACACTTTCCTGTTGATCACGAACTAGCCCCTACGCACAAAATCCTCGGCAACAATGTTAGACTTGTCGCACATCTGTCTGAAGATACCATTCTCCTTATTGAAAAGGTTCCAAGGAGTGTCCAGCTCGCTGATCTCTCCCTTGTCCATCACCAAAATCCTATCGTAGTTCACAATGGTCTTGAGTCTGTGGGCAATGCACAGAATGGTACAGTCACCAAACTCGCTCACAATGGTCTTCTGGATGGTGGCATCGGTCTCGTAGTCAACAGAAGAGGTGGCCTCGTCCAAAATGAGGATCTTGGAGTTTCTCACAAGAGCGCGCGCAAGGGCAATCAACTGCCTCTCACCGAGAGAAAAGTTACTTCCATCATCCTCAACGGTCTGGAGCAAGTGGAACTTGTGCATGTTCTCATCTCCCTTGAGCTGCTTCTTGACCAGGGCCAGCTGCTGACCACCTTCGATGAGACCACTTCTACGAAGGGCATCCCAAAGAGCCTCATCTGTACTCTCATGGAAGGGATCCAGGTTGTGTCTGATAGAACCTCTGAACAAGACCGGATCCTGTGGGATGATGGAAAGCTTCGATCTCAAAGAGTTGAGACCCATCTGGCTGATATCAAGGCCATCGATACGGATCTTACCAACCTCCAACTCAGATAGCCTATAGAGGGCAGTCATGATGGAGGATTTACCAGCACCAGTTCTACCACAGATACCAATCTTCTCCGATCCCGCAATCCTGAAATCAAGATTTTTAAGCACCAGAGGAAGGCCTGGACGGTATGCCATCGATACTTTGTCAAATTCAATGGCACCATCTTTTGGCCATTCAGGTGCAGGAGTCTTCTCTGGGATACGGTATTCAGCCTCTTGGACTAAGTGGAATGCATAGTGACTCAGTCTCTCGACAGAGTTCATTTCGTTCTCAACCTGGGTCATCGATCTCAGTAAGATAGAAAGCTGGCCAGCAATCTGCAAGACGTAGGAAAGAAGCAAACCAACTGAGGATGGGGTGATGTTGAACTGACGAGTGACACAAAGAACACCAATGAGGAAGACAAACGCAGATGCAATCATATCAAGGTGGATAGCCAGCCATCTCTGGTTGGCAATTGTAATGTAATATGCTTCGTTCATGCGGTTGATGAGGCCGTCGTTTCTGGCAAGGAATCTTCTGGTAGCCCTGTAAGCCTTGATGGTGTCCATACCAGTAAGAGCCTCGTTAAAGTTGGAGTACACGAATGACCTCTGCAAAGCCTCAAGACGCTTGATCTCTCTCGAGGAGGCCTGGTAAAAGTTGGCGATAGAAATGTAAATGAGAACCATGAAGGGCACTGCAATGGCAAACCAGGGCAGATAGATGATACACAGGATCATCACACCAATGATGTTGGCAAGCGGGAACACAAACATACGGATCTGCTCAGCCAACTCGTTGTCGAGAACATCAGTGTCCTTTGTAAATCTGTTGAGGACACGTCCCATGGGAGTGGTGTCCATAAACGACATTGGAGCATGAATGAGTTTCTTGACAGCGGCGATGTTCAGCACCCTAGAAGCTGTGTTACTGAGGTACACCATAAAAGCGAATTCGGTGGTGAGGAATATGACAGCGCAAATAGTCATCATCACGTAAATACCAATGTAGAAACCATTTGTCTTGCCGTCAAACTTGTGCTCTGTCCAGAACGACAGCCACACGTTGGTGAAGAGCTGGGAAAAGGTGGCTAGGACCACAGACAACAGGCAAATTGGCACAAACGCATATCCAAAAATGCCACTGCCCAAAGTGATGTAGCCTTTGTACACCTCCATTTTGATTCCGTTCACAGCACGATCTTCCTTCTGCATCAAGGTACCGTCACCAGACTTGGCAAAGGCAACGTGTTGTCCCTCCTCATCATCTTCATCTTCTTCGGCCTTGAGTGTGGCTGTTTGTTGCCTAATAAGGATCTTCTCCTCCTCAGCCTCATCACTCTCATCTGACTCCAGATTCTCTCCTTCAATTTTGCCCTCTTCATCATCTGCAACTTCAGTACTGTACTCCATGAGCTTAACAAAACCCTCGTTACGGGTCTTGAGCTCATCAGCAGTGCCAATGTCTATGGAACCGTCTCCATTCAGAAACAAAACCCTGTCAGCCTTACCAATAAGTGAGAGTTGATGGGTGGCCAAAATTCTGGTCTTGTCACCTAGGATACCTGTCAGACAATTATCCATGATGTGTTTGCCAACTCTGGCATCCACGGCACTAAGAATATCATCGAGGAATATCACCTCCTTATCAGCATACACGGCTCTGGCAAGATTGATTCTGGCCTTCTGACCACCACTGAGAGTGATACCTCTCTCACCAATCTCGGTTTGGTCTCCTGCTGGGAGAATGGCAAGATCACTTTCCAAAGCACATGCATAAACAATGTCATCGTACTTCTTGTCGTCCAAAGGCTCGCCGAACAAAATGTTTTCCTTAACGGTAGCGTTCTGGATCCAAGGGTATCCACATAGCAAGGATGAACCATTGATGGTCACTTCACCACTATCCTTGTGCATGAAACCGGCAAGCGCATTCAGCAAAGATGACTTTCCTGATCCAATGACACCTGTCACAATAACGAATTCACCCTTTCTGACGGAGAAGTTGAGGTTATTCAAACCAGGGAAAGCGGAACGTTTCAGGGACTCAACAGAGATGATGTCCTCGGCACCGGTAGCACCGGTACGAGTTCTGGAAAGTTGTCTAGAGAGTTGTCTCTGGAGCTTAATGGCCTCCTCCTCGTGACGACGACGACGCTCAGCATCTCCAGAATCGACTTTGTGCAGCTTCTCCCCACCTTCTTCATCCTCATCATCACTTCCATCATCCTCAAATGTTTGCCAGGAAAATGTGGCATTGGTAACATTCAAAGCAAGATCCTTTTCAGAATCAGTGCCTTCAGATGGGTTCTGATCCAAAGGAACCTCGCCGCAGATAAGATATTGGGCAACTCTGCGAAGACCAACAACGGCATCAGTTGCAGAAGATAGAGCCATGGGAATAAGAATAACCTGCATGGTGAGCGCGTTGAAAAGAGTCAGGGAAGAGAAAATATCGGCAACATTCTGCTCTCTACCAATACCATACATGACCAAGAAGGACACCAATGAAGCAATTGATGGCAAGGAGATGGCAAAGGCAGTGATCAAGTTTCTGACAAACTGCATGTTTCTTATAATACCCATCTCCTGTTCACGGGTCTTGACAAGGTTTGTAGCATATGAATCCTCCCAGGAATAGTACTTGATAACCCTGAAATTATTCAACAGCTCCTTGATGGAGTTAACACGGTGATCTGTAAACTTGTTTGCGCTGATTCTGTAACCCATCAACTTTTTCATGGATGCAGAGATCGCCAAACCAGAGAGCAGGAAAACACCAATACCAGCAAGGGCAGAAACACCGATATTGACAAGAAGCAAAACGATGGCAATGATAACTGGAACCGGGAAACAGATCAAAAATGGCTGGAAACCAATGGCAAAATCGATTCTGGCAAGATCGGTACCCATGATAGAGTTGATCTGACCAACAGGGTAGTCATGCTTTCCACGGCTGTCGAGTCTGAAGGCCTTGTCCAGCATAGCCTTTGTAAGCACGGCCTTACACTGTGCACCAGTCATCATAGAGCCATGGAAGAAATGGTTGATACAAACACCATTAAAAAGCACCAGCAATGCCGCACCGAGAGAGTAACCGATACCTTTGGCAACGTGAGGTTCAAGACCATAGTCGGCCCTCTCCACGAAATTGATGAGCGCACGTTGGAGCAAGGGGTTGAGGGTGTTGGCGATATCCGAGCAACTCTTAATGAAGCAGGCAAAGGTATACTGCCACTTGAAAGTGAAAAACAATGCCTTCACCACACTCTTTGTTGGCAGGACGAAATCTGCAAATTCGTCTTCCTCGAGAACAGTTGAAGTTTCCTCCGTCTCTCCACGCTCCTTCAACTTGGCATTTCTATATTTTGCCTTCTCCTTCACCACTTCTGCCAGGAAGTATCTTTTGAACTTCTCGTAAGCATCCTCAACGGTGAAGTCTCCTTCTAGATACCATAGATCATCGGGCTGCAAAGTTCTCTTGTAACCTCTAACCATGATGGGGTTCAGCCACCAGAAGAAGATTCTAGAGACGATATTACTACGCTTATATGGATATGGACCTCTCTCATCTTGCAAGGGGATGGGTGGGACCCTCTTGGAGAACAAGAAGGAAAGCATACGCTTCTGTCTCTCCAGCTCCTCTGGCTGAGCCAGCTCGATGGAGGAAGAGGTCCTCTTGTTGGATTCCTCGTCTGTCTGAGACGACATGTTGGGTTTGGGTTTTGTTTTTGCTTAGATCCAATCTCCGATCCTTTGTGATTATCAAGAGAAAAGTTTTGTGTGTGTTGCTGTAGTCAAGCTGTATTTGTTCTCCCTACTGCACAAATAAGGGATTGCTGACAGGCTCAGGTGACAGCTCACTATCAGAGCAGAAAATGTGCTGAAAAGTTTCTGCTGCTTCAACAAAAGAGCTAAAAAACTGGTTGGCTCTAAGAAACCAACAAACAGCTGCAATGGCGAACTATCCTCAAACTATATAGTCCAATTTCGATATTCTCCTCTAAACTTGCCACCTAAGAGTGTAAGTAAAGTAATTGTACGGCTGATAAGCATCATTGCTAGGCATACATGCTGTGTGCATCACCCATATGCGATATCCTTCAGCCAATCTAAATCCACATGGTCGCAAGGCACTCTTCGGCTCACGGAAACAAACTTACCGGGGTGGATTGATGCAGAATGGTGCAGAATAAATCCGAAGAGCTCGGGTTTATCTACTAAACGGTACGGAATCAGTCACTCCAAAGGGGATAGCGCATCGTATTCGGAGTCAGCCCTTTGTCCTATGCGGACACGAATAATAATAAAAAAAAGTGAGGTGAAGATATGCTTGCGTGTGTGAGTTATCATGCGAGGCAGGTGTTGCACAGGGGGGGAAACCGAATCAAAAGTTAATATTTCTTCTTGCTGTTAGTCACCGATCCAGGACGAAGGTTGGTGAGCGCCACCGAAATCTATTTATTGCTTCTGTTTGGTCTCTCTGGATTTATTCCGGGTCCAGTCGAACTCGTAAAAGGTATTGGAGAGAGCAGTCAGTTGTAATGCTGTGAGCTCTTTCATGCAACGCCCACATGAATTCGCCTCCCTGATATCCCTAAGGGACCCTAAGGGGGTCTATGCCTGCATCTCACTGCCAATAAAGAGGAAGAAGATGTGAGGCGCGAGCAACAAAACGAGATGTGGTTTGTGGGGCGAGTTGTGCCGGCAAAAGCTCCTTCTTCTTACTAATGGAACCTAATATTTGTGGTTCGCTAGCGGAACTCAATCGCGTTTTTTTAATGAAGCCCTGAGCGTCCGCAATTGGTTAATTAGTACCCATCTCGTTTCGCTAGATGTGATGATCTTTCAGATCGCATGTCCTTCACCCTCTTTAACTACGTACTGCCGAGCCTCTCTTCTTGGCCAAGAATGCTTAGCCGTGTCCTCCTTGCCTAAATGAAGCATCGTATATTATTGAATGGCTTTCCTCGGTTGGGTTTCTTCGGCTCTACAGTATGCACCTCCCATTATGCAATCCACTTTTTTAGTTGGGGGGGAGAATATTGATTTACAATTGTGGCTGCACTGCACGATCCGTCTGTAGCATCAGCAGCTATTGCGCGCCTATTCTCTCTATCCGCAAGGCGTCCGGCTTCCGGGCTCTGCGGGCTCTGCGGGGTCTCGCTGCACACACCCTGGCAGTGTATATGTTGTGTCCTCTGCTTGCATCAAGCAGATGGACTGTCCAACCACCGAAGATTGAACGAAAGCTAAGTTTGGCCTTTAATGCTGCTAAGCACTGTAAAGGCACTTCTAACCGCTAATGTCCTACCGGATGATATTTTCTAGATCTTATCATTAAAATAGAATTATTTGGTCTCTTTAGCCTTAATTGTATGTTTTCCATGTTTGAGTTTCAAACCAAATGTCAGGGAAAACTGGGAACATTTCAAAATGTGTATTCAATATATGGTAAATCACGGTATCTTCTAATTAAGATTGAGAAAGACGAAATATACTTGTTCAAGCAAAAAAACAAAAAATCAAAAAAACACAGATACAGGCAAATAATTCAGGCTCTTTTAGGCCTTATCTCTGCCGATTCCTGATCCACCTAGCCATATTACAGGTACTGCTAGATCGATGAACTTGCTCAGAGGGATATCTCATTGGAAGATAAAGATGCTCATAGAAATTATCTGGAAGACATAACAGGAGACATTTGGCATATGCATGACTGGCACTAATTTAAAGGTGAAAAGCCCTTTAGATATCTACCGGTTTTAAGCAAAACGACTAATTTAAAAAAGACCCTGTCTTCCATGGTATAATGACAGACAGCTCGGTAACCATCCCCACAGCGAACCTGCGTCGTAATTTTCACCGACTAACGCCGAACATTCCGAAAAGGGAAATTTCGGACGAGCTGATATGCAGTGATGTTTCTCTGCCTAGATAAATACAGAGCAGAGGCCCGGCTCTCAACAGAATTAGATGTGAAGATATTCTTCCGGTTGCTCAACAAAGAAGTTCATTAAAGACTAATGTCGACTTCAGAGAGCCAAAAGGAGACTGGGCGGGGCCATACCTCGTCCTCAAGCTCCACCTTGGAGGATCTGGAATCGAGCACTGATGTGCCAGAGCTGCAGAGACACTTGCTGACGTTCATGCTCGACAAGAAGGTGCCTCCAATTCCTTCTGAGGAAGAGAGAAAACCTTATCCCATGTTAAAGGCCAATGTTATATCAAGGGCGTTTTTTTGGTGGTTATTACCGTTAATCAAAATTGGCTATAAACGTACTATCCAGCCAGAAGACTTATACTACTTAGAGGATGATTTGATTGTGGAGACTGCAGCAGCAAAACTTACCAATGCGTTTGATAGGAGGATATACGAGTCGAAAATCAGGTACCTGCAAAAATTGCATGGAAAAAACCACCAACCAACTTTGGATGAGGTCAGTGCCCTTGAAGAGAGTGAGGAGCAGGATGGGTTCAAGTACCCAAAGTGGGTGCTGATATGGTCACTGTTTGAAACTTTCGGCTATGATTGGGCAAAAGGCTGTTTGTGGAAACTCATAAGTGACGTTCTAACTTGCCTCAACCCCATGCTTTCAAGAGCGCTGATTATATATGTGGAGGATAGGGCATATGGCATTCCTGTCTCGGCTGGTAGTGGTGCAGGATACGTCATAGGTAATTTTCTTTTTGTCTTCATTAGGGGACTTGGAATGGCACATTTCTTCCACGATGGTGGGTTAGTTGGAGCACGGATCAAATCAACACTCACAAAGATAATCTTCGATAAATCTTTTAGGCTAGATGCAAAAGCAAGGCACGAATTTCCGCCTGGTAAGCTAACATCTATCATAGGTGCTGACCTGGCAAGAGTGGATCTTGCTCTTACCTATCTGGGAGTGTTGATCCTTTTTCCAATATCCATCATTATCTCAGTGGCGCTTCTTATAGTCAATATCGGCGCCGTTGCACTTATTGGGGTTGCGGTATTTTTGATTATCACAGCGGCAGTGACCTATCTCACGAGATATCTGGTTCGCTTCCGGAAGGCTGCAAGCAAGTACACAGATTCAAGAGTCAACTACATCAAGGAGGTATTGAACAACCTGAAAATCATCAAGTACTATTCATGGGAGAATTCTTATTTCAAGACCATCTATGACGTTCGTTTCAAAGAAATGGACATTGTGTTGAAAATGCAAAGCTTAAGGGCTACAGTGATGTCGTTTTCCCTAATGCTCCCTTCCATTTCCTCTCTTGTGGCTTTCTTGGCGATGTACAAAATTGGAGGAATGAGAAGTCCAGCAAATATTTTCACAGCCCTCACATTTTTCCAGGTGCTTTCACAACAAATTTTGATGGTGCCTCTGTCGTTGAGTTCGGCGGCAGATGCAATGGTTGGACTCGAGAGAGTACGCCGCCTCTTACTTGCCTCAGAAGAAGCTCCAAACCGCACAATCAGCAGCAGAAGTCACGAAGACGGTTCCGAAGAGCAAAGTGAAAAAGATTCCAATGTTGTGCTCTCTCTGGTTGATGCATCATTTGAGTGGCAGACCTTTTCTGATGAAGATGGAGAGGAAGAAAAGCAGAAAGACACTGTACAAGCTGCCTCAAGACACCGTTCTGAGTCTATGATGGACCCCAATGTCTTAGCAAAGATAAGATCAAGGGAATCTCTCTACAGGGAAAAGACACATGCTAGTGTTCTGGAGCAAGAAGTCATTTTCACGGGTCTTCATGATATAAATCTCGATATCAGTCGGGGAGAGTTCATCGTCATCACCGGCCTTATCGGGAGCGGAAAAAGTTCACTCCTAAGCGCTATCGCTGGGCAGATGAAACAAACCAAAGGAAAGATTGATGTTTATGAGAGTCTTCTCCTGTGCGGCTTTCCATGGATCCAGAACGCCACGGTGAAGGAGAACATCCTATTCGGTCACCCCTATGATGAACAGAGATATAATGATGTAATTGCTGCTTGTGCGCTGATCCCCGATTTGGAGATGCTGACTGCAGGTGATAGAACTGAGATTGGAGAGAGAGGAATCACCCTCAGCGGTGGTCAGAAGGCAAGAATCAACCTAGCCAGGGCCGTTTACGCCGATCGTGAGATCATTCTCTTGGATGATGTCTTGAGTGCCGTGGATGCTAGAGTTGGACAGCATATCATGGACAACTGTATAATGGGTCTTCTGCAGAATAAGACTCGAGTGTTGGCAACACACCAGCTGTCACTTATTGGAAGAGCCGATAGAGTGATATTCTTAAGTGGGAATGGTTCATTAGACATTGGTACACTGGAATCCCTTAACTCGGAGAATGAACTCTTTGCCAAGCTCATGGAGTTCAGCAACAATGAGAGAGAAATGCAG
Organism: Kuraishia piskuri; assembly: GCA_030567595.1. Lineage (NCBI taxonomy): Eukaryota > Fungi > Ascomycota > Pichiomycetes > Pichiales > Pichiaceae > Kuraishia > Kuraishia piskuri. The sequence goes on from JAJLSM010000029.1 coordinate 83,062, forward strand.
GAAGATTCAGATGATGATCCAGACCAGAATGATGATAAAAAGACAGCGGAACAGGAGATCAAGGAAGTGAAGCTATCTGACAACACAAAAAGTGGCGTTCTAGGAGAAAAAGAAGTCAGTGGTGTGAACGCCGTGAAGCTCAATGTCTACACAAGATTCATCAGCCTTGGTTCGGGAATATTTGGGATCACTGCCCTTCCCATTTATATACTGCTGGTGGTGTTGACGGTATTTTGCCAACTATTCACCTCTGTGTGGCTTTCATTTTGGACCTCTTTCAAGTTTCCCGGTCGTTCGAGTAACTTCTACATCGGCCTATACATCATGTTCACCTTTCTTTCCCTGTTCCTATTGCTTGCACAGTTTTGCTTCCTTGTCTACATGAACAACAGTTCATCCAGACATCTTCATGTGAGAACTCTCAAACGAGTACTCCATGCCCCAATGTCCTTTATGGATACTACGCCTATGGGAAGAATCCTCAACAGATTCACCAAGGATACCGATGTCGTCGACAATGAGATGGCAGACCAGCTGAGGTTGTTTGTTTACTGTACTGCCTTGATCAGTGGTGTTCTGATAATGTGTGTTATCTACTTGCCATGGTTTGCAATCGCCATTCCTGTTTTGATTCTCATATACGTGATCTCCGCCGATTTCTACATGGCTTCGTCCAGAGAAATCAAGCGCTTGGAATCTTCATCCAATTCCTTTGTTTACAACAACTTCAACGAGTCATTGACAGGCATGGACACGATAAAGGCATATGGTCCTGAATCGTCTCAGCGGTTCATGGATCGCAACTGCAAGTTGATCAACAAATGGTGTGAGGCCTATTTTATCACCGTTGCAAACCAGAGATGGCTTGCTGTGAACATTAACATCGTCGGTGCCGTGTTCGTTCTGACGGTTGCCATTCTTTGTGTCACAAGACAGTTCAAGATCAGCCCTTCTTCAGTGGGTCTTTTGATGTCATACGTTCTGCAGATTGCAGGATATCTTTCATTTGTCGTGAGATCATTGACATTGGTAGAAAACCAAATGACGTCTGTTGAGAGAATTGTACAGTATGCATTTGACCTCCCCCAGGAAGCTGCGACTGAATCAACACCTGAACATAAGCCGGCGGCTAACTGGCCATCCGCTGGTGCCATCTCTTTCAATGATGTAGGAATGAGTTATCGCCCCGGCCTACCCCGTGTTCTTTCTGGACTTTCCTTTAATGTATCCCCTGGTGAACGAATTGGAATCTGTGGAAGAACAGGTGCCGGCAAGTCCTCCATCACTACTGCTATCTATAGGTTGGTTGAAATCGAGCAGGGTACAATCACAATAGACGGAGTGGATATCTCGAAGTTGGGACTCAATGACCTCAGAACTAATCTCTCCATCATTCCACAGGAACCCGTTCTGTTCAGAGGAACAATCCGCAAGAATTTGGACCCATTTAACGAGAAGGATGATGATGCTCTGTGGCAGGCCCTCAGGAAGAGTGGATTGATCGAGGCATCCCAATTAGAGAGGATAATGAGAACAGGAAACAGTCCTGACAGTGAGGAGAAGCCAAAGTTCCATCTGGATCAGGCTGTGGAGGATGACGGCAGCAACTTTTCTCTGGGAGAAAGACAATTGATTGCTCTTGCCCGTGCTCTAGTGAGGGATTCTAAAATCCTTATTCTTGACGAGGCAACCTCCTCAGTGGACTACGAAACCGATGCAAAGATCCAAACAATTATTGCTAATGAGTTTGCAAGCCATACCATTCTGTGCATTGCACATAGGCTCAAGACCGTTTTGGATTACGACAGGATTATGGTGATGGATAAGGGCGCTATTCTGGAGTTTGATACCCCTTGGTCACTATTCCAAGCAGAAGATGGTGTGTTCAGACAGTTGTGTGAAAACTCTGGAATCTCATCTAGTGACTTCTCGCGCAAATAGAGCAGAGTGAGCGTTCACTGACATATTTAAAAAAAACAGTCTCATAAAAAAGAACCAAGAGACACTCGTCGTGCTAGCATATGGTATATACCACAATCAAAATCACATGAATTACATGCATAACCCTCTCAATTCTGCTGGTAGATTGTTTGCACACATGAGGGAAACTAAAGAGAACACAATCAATTCCGCTTTTGCTCTTCAATAATACTGGGCTCTCATATTCTGCTAGCGATAAGCTTCGCGCTCATCATCCTATCGCTTAGGGTATTCCTGCATATTGGAGCGTCGTGTGACGAGTAACGCAGGGGACAACGGTTGTATACTAAGTGCTGGTGCATGTTCTGGTAACGGAGGAACGATAACTATGAAAAGAAATGCATCTTACGCCTTACCCGGCTGCATCTCATCTCTTAATTTTTTTATAGGTGAAAAATTTATTTTTCCCCAAATGCAATGTGCAGTATATAGCGGGAGAGATTCGCATATGCAAATTAACCTGTATACTTTAAAAAACCATAGGCAGATTGTGAGGACACCTTTCTTGGCTATAATATATACACAGACAAATCATACACAATGGGAAAGCCAAGTTTGAAGGAAAAGCCTTCCAAGAAGCAGAGTGTCTCTAAGACATCTGACAAGGTTGCCAAGCCTTCCAAGAAGGAGTCTAAGAAGGACAAGAAGGCGGAGAAGGCTGCTGCATTGAAGAAGGCCGAGGAGGAGAGACTCAAGAAAGAGGAGGAGGAAAAGAAGAAGGCTGAGGAGTCCTCTGACTCTGATTCCGACTCTTCTGATTCCGATTCCGATTCCGACTCTTCTGACTCCGACTCCGACTCCGACTCTTCTGACAGCGACAGTGACACCAACTCTGAGGTTGAGGAGGACTCCAAGGACTCCAAGGCTTCTGAATCCGAGTCTGAGTCCGATTCTGACAGTGACGACTCTTCGGACGACTCTAGCGATGAGGAGGAGGAAAAGAAGGAGGAGAAGAAGAAGGCTGCTTCTGACTCTGATTCTAGCTCCGACTCCGACTCTGACAGCGATTCTGAAAGCGACTCTGACGATGAGAAGGAGGAGAAGAAGGAGGAGAAGAAGGATTCCTCTGAGTCCGACAGTGACTCTGACAGTGATGACAGTGATGACAGTGACTCTGACAGCGACTCTGACAGCGACTCTGACAGTGATTCCGAGTCCGAGAAGGAAGAGGAGGAGGAGGAGGCTCCTAAGAAGCGTAAGGCTGAGGATGATGAGGCCCCAGTTAAGAAGGCCAAGACTTCTGAGCCAGCTACCCTCTTTGTTGGTAGACTCTCTTGGGCTATTGACGACGAGTGGCTGCAGCGTGAGTTTGAGCCAATTGGTGGTGTCACCGGCGCCCGTGTGATGTTTGAGAGAAGCACTGGCAAGTCGCGTGGTTATGGTTACGTCGACTTCGAGAGCAAGGAGGCTGCCGAGAAGGCCCTCAACGAGATGCAGGGTAAGGAGATTGATGGCAGACCAATCAACCTTGATATGTCCACCTCCAAGCCACAGACTCCTTCCAACTCTTTCAAGAACGACGACAGAGCCAAGCAGTTTGGTGACGTTCCATCACAGCCATCTGACACCCTCTTCTTGGGTAATCTTTCTTTCAACGCTGACAAGGACTCTATCTTTGAGACCTTCTCCCAGCACGGTACCGTCATCAGCGTCAGAATCCCAACACACCCGGAAACTGAACAGCCAAAGGGATTTGGATACGTTCAGTACTCAAGCATAGATGAGGCCAAGGCTGCTTACGAAGCCCTCAAGGGTGAGTACATTGCAGGTAGACCAGTGAGACTCGACTTCTCCACTCCAAGAGACAACAGCAGCAGAGGTGACAGCCGTGCCGGCTCTCCATTCGGTGGTAGAGGTGGTTCCAGAGGCGGTGCTAGAGGTGGTGCCAGAGGTGGTGCCAGAGGCGGATTCGGTGGTAGAGAGAGAAACGCAGCCAGCGGTGCTAACCGTGCTCCTTTGACTGCCAGCTTCAAGGGCACAAAGAAGACATTCTAATTCTATAGCAAATGGGTCAATTAGGTTTTTAAAAGAAGATTTTTTCATCAGTGTTTATGTTTTGTCATTATTTACATATCCGTTTCATGTGTGTTTTAGCCGAATGTAATATGTTTTGAGCGACTCAGCCGTTTAAACACCGTCCGCCATCTAAGCAAATACATAGAGGCGAAAGAGACAGGAAGTCGTGCAGCAGCATCATAGACATGTATGCGTACACGCCGTTTTGGAGCACACTCCCTACTGCCTCTCGGACATAAGAGGAATAAAAGGAACAAAAAGAATAAAGAGAGAGAGAGAGAGGGGAGGTAGAGCACCCTCCTTGCCCTCTGCCCACGTCCTGGTTAGTCAAAGCAGAAATCACCCGCCCCACGCAGTTTTTCTCTGCCCTCATTCTTATGGTGTGTCAGTGGTGGGCTCCTCTCCTTCACCCGATCCACTCTAAATTGCTCAAGATACTACCAGCATGCAGCTATATGCATGTCAACGGCCGCAGACGAATTTGTACGGCTGCAATTGGGAAGCCGTCGGCAACGCAGTCAAGTGATGATGCTATTCGTTGAAGAGTGGGGCACGCGGCCAACCAGGAGAGTTTGACCATCAATTGGACACCCATCGGCCGATGAAAGTAGTTTGTATTTATCTCACTGTATAGCAACATGCAAGAGCTGCGACCAAAGAATCATGGACGGACACGGGACTCATTTGGCGCAAAGATTTGACATTTGTCGTGGTAGGCATGCATACCTGTCGTATCTACTGGGCTCTACGAGTCAGTCACCGGAAGCACTTGAGGCTATTCCATTTATATGTAGGCAAAAATGTTTTAATATGAAGTGAATTGACACAAATTTTTTGTAGGTCCTCCTGAAAAATATTCCATGCTAAATATTCTCCCTCGCGCGAACAGCCCTCGCATAGCACTCTGTGGAAACCGTGGGAATGCGTGCCCCCCTTAGTAGTCGCCTTATTGTGCCTCACACTCTGTCTCCGGTGCGAGATGACATGCGTACGTCTAATCTCACCTCCAGCTGCATAGCCCCACGCTCTGCCTCCCTCTCCTCATGCCTGAAAGCAAGCGTACCACGTACACCAAGCTTTCTGCGGCATTGAACGAGCCTTGGCGCTGCATGGATGCAAGTCAAGCAGTCTCCGAAATCAGCAAGGCGAGGGCGAAAAGCACAAGTTTACGCGGAGCATTCGTTCAATAAGGACGATACTTCAAGAGAAGTGGACTCCGTGATACTCGTATGAAATTGTATTCATACACAATGATCTTTACAGCTTCGTCTAAATATTTCTCCGGTGAAAACCTCTACAAACATCAGCTCTTGGCGATGCTTCCTCACGGCTGTGCGGCCTGGTTCGAGCCATGCTTGGCAACACCGATCATGCGCGCTACGTACCTGGAACCATAACCTATCGGAACTATTTCTAAGCTGGGAATATTGAATAAACATCAGGTGCCTTTGGGTTCCTTCGTGTACCCCTCTCCTTACCTCCGTTTCTAAGCCACTCTCGGCCGATAGGTGCTTACTCGCGCTACATTATACGTCACCGTTACCCTCTCATGATGGCGGATGCGGGATGCGCACATACACACACACGCCAACAGAGGGAACGGCTCACTATATGGCATAGAATACGGGAGGATTGTTAATACGATAGATAGCTACTCCAAAGCGTAAGAATTCCTTCTTCTGTCACTCTCTCAGCACAATTTAGGAGCAGTTTTGAACATTAGCTCAGGATATCTGGCTGGTCTGTTACCATCGCTAGCACTTACTCCGAGCGTACAGCTCCTGAATCCATCGAGTCTGCGCTGCCATCCCTTTTATTCTCTGGGGAACACCTCACGGAGATACCTACTTTTGACAACCACCATACCTCTGGGCGGCCTGATACTCAGTTGGGATAGATACTTTTTATTTCATTGCCGTGGTATCTTGGCTTCAATTTCTAGGTCCTCGCTTCTCTTTGGACCCCAGGATAGCCATTCACGAACACACAGTTCCCAACTCCAGCGAATCCCTGGTTGCTTTTGCCATCCCCTTCCAAGGTGTGACAGGGTTTTGATGCGGAGCCCGCAAGCATCCATTAGTCAATTGAGTTCGACAACACGCTTGCACATATAACCCCAAGCCCAGATCGCTAACTTTGTGGGGGAATCACAGCCAGAACATCAACACATACACTCCACCCCACCCCGCCAATGAGGCGAGCGGTCAACAATCTCCTCCCTCTGGGAAAGAGCAAGTTGCTGGGTCATTCCGTAGCGAAGACACTCAGGCTTGATTTCAGTAGTGTCGAAGATTTCTACATCACTCTGGATGAGCCTCATAGGACATTTCGTCCGGGAGAAGAGGTAACTGGTCAGGCAGTGTTGTTATTGAAACGTCATCTTGTCAATGCCATTGTTACGTTATCGCTTTTAGGCATAATCCGTGTGAAGCATGTCTCCTCGGGTTCCTCCTGGAGATCCTCCAAAAAGACAAATCTATTTACTCACACCATCGTACTGTACGGTGGACAGCCGTCTGCCGTCGATGCAACATCTCCGGAGGGACTGGCTACTGGTCTTACAAGAGGAGAGCACAGATTTCCCTTTGTTGTGAGGCTACCGAAGAAGAACGTATATACAAGCATTTCTTTCGAGAAGGGTTCTATCCAATACAGCCTCAAGGCTTCTATCTGTGATACCAAAGATGCCCCTTCCATACTCAACGCGACACAGTCAAACGCAGATTCCAACGGTGCGGGAGAGACCGGCAAACTGTTCAAAATGGCAACCAACAACTCCATCTTGACATGCGAGAAGTATATAGATATCATCAAGCCAATCAACATTGCTCTTCTCCCAGAGCCAAAGCCCAAGGTGCTTGTCTTGAAATACCCGACAAAAAACAAGAAAAAACTGGCAAAGATGCCTTCCTCTACATCCACATTAAACTCGCAAATGTCAGTAACTTCCCAAGATGCCACCACAGGGAACACCAATGGCTTCAACACAACCACGAGCATCCATAGCAATTTCGGTCAGGGGGGGCCCTCACACGGCAGTGTTCCACAATCACCTATCGCGCATACAGTAAATAGTGCCAGCCGAGGAGACTCGCCGTCACAGATACCTCCAACAACTCCACAAGACATCACTCTAAGTAGCAGTAGCAATACAGCCACGCCAGAGGAGCAGCGCTCCATCGGGAACGGTGGCTTGGGGATGCCGGGTGGAATAATCTCCCCGGACATGAATGGCCCAACACGCAGCAATTCCAGCAGGCAGAACTCATCATCGGCATCAGAAATGCCCTCTCATCTCAAACTGACGGTATCGGTACCGTCCATGGGCTACCTCCGCGGTGAGACTATCCCTGTCAAAGTATCACTGCAGCACACCAAAAAAGTGAAGAACGTAAACGGTATAATTGTCACACTAATTCGCATCTGTAGAATGGACCCTGGTCCTGATTCAGCCATTCATTCGTTCCGCAAAGATCTTTCTCAGTCGATCTTGCCATTATTTGTGGATCCCCAAACACTGAGCTGTGAGATGAGTACCACCCTGCGAATCCCTGCTGATGCGTTCCCCACTATTGTTGGTTGCGAGATGGTTACGTTCCAGTACTTCATCGAGGTTGTTGCTGACTTGACCAAATCCAGCAGTCGTGCAGCTCTACGCTCAACAAGAAATCTCGAGAATGAACTCGACGATGAGGATTTGGAAGAGATGCGAAAGGCCCCACCGGGAAAGAGTTCTTCTAATCTGAGTGGCTCCCTACCTGGTCCTATTGGTGACTCTAGCACTACAACCTTTGGAGATGGGTTTGGTCCGGGATCAAATGCAATTGGAGCTGTGGAGCCTTTTGGACGTCCAGTGATGTGGACAAATGAAAACAACAGCAATAACAATATATTCAACGTCGATAAGCTCAAGCGCATGAAGAATGTCCTGACGTTGACCAGTGAGGTCATAGTTGGAACCGAGAGAAAGGTACCCATTCCTCGTCGCCGTAAAACTCGCTCCAATGCCGGCTCAACTACCGGCTCGGGTGGTACAGGAAGCCGGGGCAGTCCTGCACTCTCACCTAGAACCGCTCAGCCATATGGGAGAACGGCTTCCACTTCACCAATGCACATTTCAGGATCTGCCAATGAGTCAGCCATGTCAACGAGAGCATCTACGCCCATCTCAGCGGATGAATCCACATCAACTCGGAGTGGTATCCCCCACTATCACGACATAATCAGGGATCACCGCCAAGGACATAATTCCACTTCATCCATGTCTGCTGATATACCACAGTCGCCATCAGTGCCTCGTTCAACTCTTGCGTCATTTCCTGAGGTGCCTGAGCTTCCCTCCATGGATCATGGCCTGTCAGAGAAACAGGTGCTTCAACTGAGGGAGCGGGTCCTATTACCTGATGAGCCACCTCTACCAGAGACTAATTCCCATGGGGCCGGCCATCCAGAAGAGTCACATGGATCTACAGATAATGAAACCACTGCTCCTGGGATGCTCAGGCTGCCGATTTTGCCTGAAAATTACCAGTCCGCTCCTTATGTGATTCCCGCAACGAATGTGCAGTATTCGACTCCGAACCGTGATCGTCAACAGGAGATACGAGGAATGAACATTTTACAACAGGGTACCTCCTTTGATGAAGATGGCAATGAACGAATTGACTACGTACCGGTATACGAAGCAGCCAGGAGATCTAGCTCCGAGACAGTGAATCCAGATGCCGGGGTGTCTGAGCAATCAAGAGAAGGTGGTGCTTTGACTGAGCATGATAACGCTCCTCATGAGCAGGCTATTGCCGCCGACCAGGCTGGCCATTGAGGATTCTACAACAAGAGAGCCCCTCTGGAGCTTATTTTTATGAGATAGGAGTTGAGAATCCACTGATAACTTGACTTCGTAATTACATAGAGGAGAATGATATGGATATATGAGTAACTACACAATATACCAGAAACATGTATCTAACTGTATAAAAACGGCTTCCACGTAATAATAGACAGTGGAACTGTAATTGCCCTGAAAACGCTACTTTCTACTTTCGTGTGCTTTGGTCCTTCTCAAATATTTTCCGTCTTTCCTCCTGATATGTCTTTACTCTCTCTATATGACTCTGTTCTATTTGAGTAGCACTATGTTCTATGGTGTTGGGCGAGGAAAGTTTAGCAGCACTGGGTGCTGACCTCTTCAGAAGTGTCTTTTTTTTGCTGTTGAGCCTCGTTTCGCGATCGTCAAAATATCCATACTGCTCTATATGCTGCTTCCTCAACTTCGCACCTTCGGCATTCGTATAGAATGATGACATTGAGTTGGACGACTGTGGACCAAAAGCAACCGGGAGAGGTGAGGAAGTGGTCTCATGTGTTTCAGGCCTACCACCACCTGCTCCAGCCTGTGAGGGTTCTACCTCCCTTTGGCTTGTTCCAGTATGTATCTGATCCTTCTCGTTCTTGGAACCCATAGGGGTAGACCAATCATCAAGATAAGCTCCCCATTTATCACCGGACATTGGATTCTTTCATGTGCAATGGAAGGGTGAAGCCGTTGGTTATACGTAACACTGGCTACAAGGGCGTTCCGATCGGAAGCGCTGTAATAGAGAAAATGTGCATGAAATGGTCGATGTGTCACCAATTGAACTAAAACATCCTAAGTTTGGAAAACCCCGATGAGTTTAGGAGTGGTTGAGTATGGCTAGATCAACACCTTTCATGCCTCAACAGCTCACCCTATTAGAAATCTTGCATGCTATATCGCCGCACGTTATGCAGTGCACTACATGGTTAGGAAGGAAACGGCCTTCGACACAGTCAATAGGGTTATACCAGATGAATACAGTTGTCTACATTTCTGGTTTACATTGTTGTATTTGTTGGAAGTATACACATATTAGTTTCTGATCAATCGCGTCAGAGTCGCCATGGTTCACGTGGATGTAGAATGGCTATAGCTGTTCTAGCTACTCCATAGAACAGAAACGCTATAGATGAGATGGATTATGCAGCAATGTGGATTAACAGGCATGCACACTGCCATGCCACGCCTCACTTTGACCGAGTCTCTTTTTGTCTTAAAGCTCGTCAAAAACAGGTCACTGGTCGCGACGTTGATCGAACCAGAAACTCTCGTAAACGATGAAGCGGAGGCGCAAAACTTAGAATACCTCTGAATGTGCTAAACTCATAAAGCAGCAATGCAGCAGAGCAGCAGCAGGTTTCGGATTCCGCCATGATTGCCTTCTCCAGGTACACATTCCAGAGCTGGAATACACCGCCACCAGTATACGGTCAGTTCTACGAATCAGAGGAGGACATTTAGAATCTATTCCCCACCACCCCTGAACTGAAGCTAAGGCTGTGTTGTCATTCTGGTGCAATTACATGTGGAACTCTTGCGCGTTAGACTTGCTGCCGCAGAGGGCATGATCCTGCCAGCTTTCTTTTTCCCCACATAAACCCTGATTGAGCAACTCTTCATAACCGGCCATGCTAGGCAATTGATCCAGGCTACGTAAAATGCGGAGAAAGACCCACCAGCAGCAAACAGCCGTGAAACTTCGATAGGCGCTGCAAGTACGTGTAGTCATCGCAACCCTGTTGCATCTTTTGCATTATTTGGCAGACCTTGCATGAAATACCCAGCAACACAACGGTTGCTTCACCTCTCCTCCGAAGGTCGGAGACTATTCAATCCTTTCATTTCAACCGCCTCAGTTGGATCGAGTGATCCAATTGCAACTCAATTCACTGTTGTCCTCGTCATTGGAACTTTTTCGAATCTTCCTCGGCATTCCAAGCAACTGTACCCTATGTGTGGTGGTGATGAGCTCGCCATGCACACATTTGCTCGCTATGCAGGGGTGCACTTCACCATGCATGGCTTACGCCTCGTCTATGAATGACACTTGCGGGATTGACGGACTGGTACTAAACTAACTTCCAGTTGGGCCGCCCACTGTTTTAATTGGTTCCCTCAGAAAAATAACTAACTGTACATTGTCAGTGCAATGGTATATATATCAACCATGGCCCCTCGATAATGTAGTTTTTCATTTCACCATAATGTAAACACTTCTGAAGAACTTGGTGTTTTGATATTAGAGATACATTGATACTGTAGCTATTTTTATCAGAATTCCAGAAATGCCTTCTGAGATGCAACAATTGAAGACGGGTGCGCTCCATGCCCCAACTACGACAGCTTCGCAGCCTGGTGCTTCGACCGCAAAGGATGGCAATTCTTTCGGCTCGATATCAACCGCACCAACAGGGGTCAAGGGTGAATTGTCCACAGTACCAAGATCTGTTGCTTCAATTCCAGGAACCTATCCACAACCAACAGAAATGCACCCCACAGTGCAGGGAATTTCACATGGGAATAACGCAACCACCGGCTCGAATGATAATGACTGGGATTCAGGACATTACACTCATCGCTCCTCTGACAATGTGCACAAAGCTGGATCTGAAGACTTCCAGGGTGATGAACCTACTTCACCACTATTTCAGGCTTCGGGGGATTCGAATCCAGTGGATAGCTCTAAGATTGCAAGGACAGCTGGTGCTGAAGATGATGTTGGCAAAGACTCTCATACAGGCGGAATTTCAGGAGTATTGGACGCCGCCAGGAGCTTCATTACTGGGCGTACCTTAGATCCTAGCAATCCAGAAGAAGGCTTCACTGGAACGCATTTATCTAGTGAGGAGAGATTTGCAGGTAGCTTGAATCCTACTGGTGAGACTCGTGTTGCCACCGACTTTGGTCATCCATCGGGAAACTTCAAAGATGAAACCCAAATCGGAAAACACTTCGAGGAGGAGCTCACTACTCCCAGAGTTACCACTCCAAATGACAATTCAAACCTGGAATACCGTTCTATGGTTGATCCCGTTTTGGAAAGAGAGGATGTGACTAAAGCTGAGCAGTTAGCAGATAAGGTGCCTGGTGCAAGAAATGTCACTTCTGTCGATGAGGCACAACAGCAAGACAGTAGCATTCCACAGGTGCAGCCAATTCCCCATATGAATATTGCTTCGGAGAAAAAATCCACAGCAGTGGACCAAGTATCTAACCAGGCTGATACAGCAAAAGGGAGTACGAGAGGTGCCGCAACAGATGCAACTATCGATTCTCCAGTTGTAGATAATACGACTGCCCCACGGCAAGAGAAGCTGAAAACAGTTTCAGCCCCACCTATACAGCAGTTGCATCCTGTTCAAGACAAGAACTCCATAGATGCAGCGCATGAAAACTCTGACAAAACTGGAGTTGCAAATCTGCACTCTAGGACAATCGGGTCTGATAAGGCAACTACTGTGAAGGGTACCAGCGGACATCCTACCGCTTCCACCTCGAAGACAGCTAGAAAGACTCCAGAGAGAGATTATGCAGCCCTTCTAGACAACATCGGCAAGAATGAGAACAAAGACAGAAGTGTTGATGAATCTGTGGCAGCAACAACAGCTGCCGCTGGAGCTGGTGCTTTCACATCCAAGCATCATGATGATCGTATTTCCTCTGCTGTAAGTGATGAATCGGTCCCACCAAATGTGGAAAACCGGCGTCGTTTTTCAACTTCAAGCAAGGAGCGGAGAAAGTCTGATTCAGGCCGCGGGTTCTCTGGTTTTCTCCCTTTTGGCAGACGTAACAGTCACTCTTCTGCAGTTGTGGACGGGGATGATCATCACGATCATCATGACCATCACGACCATCACGACCATCAGATCAAACAAAGTGTGAGAAGAGGTTCAGGAACAAATATACCAGCAGAGTCGGCTGCTCCTCCTAAACAGTTCACCGACGAATATGCCAGTGTTAAAACTATTGATAGCGTGCCTGGAGTTTTGGCTGCAGATGATGAAACTCGGAATGCCTCTATAGCTCATCAAAAGAGGGAGTACTCTGGTCTTCAGAAGACAGGGCTTGGTGCTGGTGTTGGTGCTGGGATAGCAGCAACCGGACCAACAGTTACCAAGGAGTTACATGCTGCCTACGGAAGCGAACCTCATTCCACTCAAGTCACCGATGTCACTGCTGCACCAAGGTTGAAGGGCAGGGGTGTTCCGGAGACAGTAGGAACGGGTCAATATAAAGCACGAGATGTGAACGTTGAGAAGCCATTCAAAGAGGATGATCCTGGTAAATTGGGAAGTGCTGCTTTACCCGAGGACCAAGGAACCAGTGTGGGCCCTGGGGATGTCGATACTACGAGTCATCAGATGAAAGGTCCGAATATCTCAGGTGGTGCGAACCGTGGTATTCCGCTACTTGCTGTTGCAGGAGGCACAGCTGGACTTGCTGAATTAGAATCCATGGGCAACATACCGGGTACACATACCGGTTATGCGAAGTTCAAGGCTAAAAACTCCAAGAAGGATGCCTCTCTGGATGATGAGGAAATTGGGCCTTCAGCCATTGACAAAGGCTTAAGCTCCAATAGAACTACGGGTCCCCAGACAGGTCTGACCGGTGAAAGAAAAGCGACTATCCCTACTGTCATCTCTTCTGGAAATACTGCCGATAAGTCTCAACTTCAGTCACAGCCACGTGATACTGATGCAGGCTTGTATCCACCAGGACCTGATGCTGAAAGCTTTGGCGCCCATATGGAGAAGACTGCTCCGGAGTTTGTTGGAAATGACGCCCCTAAGAAGACATATAGAGGTGCTGCCGGGGGGATATCTGCAGATCCAACCAGTAAGACGAGTACGGGCAATGTACAGTATCCCGATGTCACCAAGGCTTCCACATATCCCTCTGGCCAGGCACCTCAAGCCGGTGTGACTGGTGTTAAGTCCGGGGATGAGTACGTTGGTGCAGGAATTCCTGGTACGAAATCTTTTGGAACAGATACCAAGACACAAGGAAAGACATCGCAGCATCTACATCACACTACGATTCAAGACGATGAAGATCGTGATTTGTATCTGGCAGGTGCAGCAACTGTCGGCGGCGTAGCAGGCTATGGAGCTGCGCACTCTGGTCACACTGTGAATGCTGGAGATGACGCGATCCTCAGTGAGCATAACCCACACACCGAGATCAAAGAGTATCACACTAGGTCTGGGACTAATCCCTCAGAATATGCTGTGATTCCACCTGAAAACTCTATCAAACCAGGAACACTGGGAACGTATGAGTACGGTGGTGATGAGCTCAAGCACAATAAGGAGTACATTCCCAAAGAGTCTGGTACCGCAACATATGGAGAGCCTACCTCTGTGCAGAAGCCGACAACCGTTGCACCAGCTACCCCTCCCGCGCAGAAATATGACGGTGATAAGAGCAGAACTGCCAGTGCTGAGAAGTCTCCATCCAGCAAGAAGAGCATTGGCGAACGGCTAGGATTCAAGAAAAAGCACGAAACTGATGTGGAGCCAGTCACGGCAGCCACCATGTCGCAGATTGGTACCACTTACCATGGTGCCACAGTGCACTCGGATGGGGTACACTCATCGTTGTATCATCAAGCCCCAAGCTCCCACCATAAATCGAATGTGCTTCCAGCTTATGAGAACTTGAAGGGAAATAACCTCATTGGTGGGACACCACACGGCTCACAAGGTTTTGAAGCAGAGAGACATGCCGGAATTGGCAAAGAAGTTGATGCTGGAGCTGCAGATGATATTGTTGCTACCCAGCAGTCAACACAGCAAGGTGTGACTGCTCCAAGGGCAGATCTGACCTCTGCAAACTCGCAATCAAAGTCTGCTGAACATGCTCAGTATCCAACCGGATATGGATCCAGCACAGGCACCACCGACCTTACGAATACTGGTGTTACCAACAAGCACCAAGGGACACCTATCAGAACTCATGAGGAATATGATACACCTTCTGGCGCGCATATAACCAAGGGTACTCTACATCAAGAGACACCAGAGGGTGCGGCCAAGGACAGTGTACATAAGAGTGAGAAGCGTTCCTCTGGTTCTCAATACGAGAATAAGGAGATTGCTTCCACAAGAGAGACGTATCCATTTTCAACCAAGTATGAAGACAAGCCCCAGTCTCTTCCCGCGGCAGCAGCTGCTGCCGCCCAGGTTGAGCATGACTCCAGACTTGGTCCCTTTGCTGAAGTTGATGAAGCTGCAGATCAACCGAAGCGGTCACCCAAAAAGATGAACGCTTTCCAGAAGATTGTTCAAAACATTACCAGGTGAATTTCAGGAACGATTTTATGTTTTGATTTACTCATATTTCGTTAGTTAGCAATGTGTATTTTCTGAAAACAAAGGAGAATGAATGCTTTGAGAAATATTACACAACTTGGCTCAACTACAGAGTGGGCCTTTAGTATTAAGCAAATGTCCATAACGTAGTCTTGCAGCACTAGTTTGCACTGACCGCCTCGAGAAGACACTCGAGGTCGCATTGTAAGCGTCGTCACCTCTAAAGCTGGTGACGCGCCGCATATAGGCCCAGATGTCGCACGACAGGGAGAGGGGGCAGGAACTGCTGCTTGGGGAAGGCTTATAGGTAAGGCTTATAGGGAAGGTTTATTTTATAGGGAGTCTTCTCATGCTTGATAACTAGAGGAAAGTAACGAAGAGAGGCGCAAGACTGGCTGCTGTTTCCATCAAGTACCCCGTTTAATTACTAGACTGTAATTGATGTAGTTCATTAATTTTAGCAGAAAATGAGATAAATAAAATGCTGCTTGGCCATGAGCTACACGTTTGGTAGCTGCTCCACAATGCCTCTATCAGCGATGAGTGCAACAGCTAAAGTGGGCCCACCAGTAAGAAGAACCACTCCTTCTTTTCCTCCCTCCATCCAGAGAATCTCCCACCAGAGAGTCTTTCACACTGAAAAAGAAAACCTTCTACACAAAGACTGACATCACTAATTTTTTTATTGTGTTAATACCTCAGCTTTTTTGTAGCCTATCACCCCATCTAGCCAAATCGGGACTTCACAGACAGCCGATTTCTCCCCCTGCCAGCCCCACTGCAGCCATCTCTCTCTCTCTCTCTCTCTCCTTCTCTCTCTGCTCTTCTTAGGTCACGATACATACACGCACGCTGAGCTGCACTCTCTGGTCCCGCCTTCTCTGCTATTAGGGGATCTACACGCGGCTCAAGCTCTCCAGCACGTCTGTAACGCTGGTGATATATTATGATCAATCTCTGCTTGGCGTATTGTAATTTAGCAATTATTGGATGAAGAACAGAGTGAGCAATTGGGTTCACTATTTTGATCCACAGAATATATTCTTCAATTAATCAGGCGCAGAGCACCACTACATATCCGTCGAAACGATCTTTTTTTCGAACCATGTCGTTCAACTTCCAAGCATCCCTCAACTCCTGGCAGCAAACTCTTAGCCAAACCTCTCAGCAGCTCTCCCACACGCTGCAAGAAGGTATCCAAACCGGTCTCAAGGAGGCTTCGACTCTGAACCAAAACCTCACTCCGTTGATCAAGCGCACCCAAAGATCGCTCCAGGAGAGATTTGGTGGCATTGAGGACATCAGTGAGCTCCCCAAGGAGTACATAGAGCTCGAGAAGCAGGTTGACGTCCTACGTTCTTTCTACCGCAAGACTCTCACCATTACGCAGCAGTATGACATTGAGAGCTACGACTATCCTCCCAATATCAGAGAGTCCCTTTCCGATGTCACAAAGACCTTCAGTGAGAAAATACAGGGTCTCTCCCAGGCCACTACCACAGCTGAGGCAGAGGCTGTTTTGACTGCGCCATCCTCAACCCCACATGTCCCAAAGACCTTTTCCCACACTTTCTCCAAGACCTGCAAGGGCAATGCTGAAGCTTTGGTCGCCGCCTCTGGTGAGACCAGTTCTCTTGCCAAGGCCCTTTTGAAGATTGCCGATGCCCAATACAAGATTGGTGATGAGAGGCTTGAACAGGACAGATTGGTGATTTCGGAGGTCAATAACAAGATAAGCCAAATCTTGTCCCACGATTTCGCTGATGCCACTAAGCACCGCAGACATGTTGAGACCTCAAGGCTCACCTTTGACAGTCTCAGAGCTGAAATCAAGAAGGCCCAGAATGGTGACGAGACCGCAGAGATACCAGAGTCTCTTCAGAAAAGTCTTGAGGTTGCTGAGGATGAGCTCGTCAATGCCACCGAGATTGCCGTTGAGTCTATGAAGAAGCTGATTTCACCAGTAGCTTCCATCAACATCCTGAAGGTGTTCACCAAGATTCAGCTCCACTACTACCAAACCGTCACAGATGAGCTCTCAACGCTGGTTGATCAGTTGGAAGCTCTTCCAATCGATGAGGATGAGAAGGACGACTTGTAAGGAGTGCTGTGGTTGTTCCAGGTGTTCATGAATATCGCGACACACCAAACTCGATCCATTGTATGTGGTCCCGGTGCTGCTTTCGAGTTCTTATCTCTTTGTTTGATGAAGCCTAGCTTGTATATTGGATTTTTAAATTTATAAATTGTGAAAACCTCCAGCCAGATCAAATTGTAATATCTATGTACACGCTTTTTCAGTTTTATACAAAATGCAGTGTCTCTTGTAAACCATTAAATTCCCTTATCGTACGATGCTCCTGTCATCGCAAGCAACATTGCACTCAGTGCAATCCACAGAGCGCAAGATGTCTATTCACGTTTAGCACGCTTGCCAACCTGTTGAAGAAAACCTCACCAAATGCAATTCCCAAGCAGATTGCGAAAAAGTAAAGTAGCACATAGCTCATAGCAGCCACCATCAGAGCATACCCAAGCATGGCTACAACGAAGGCGAGCAGTAACCTCACAATATCCTTGTACAATTCACCCATTCCAGGAAGGAATATCTGTCTTAGAGTTGAGCCTGTTCTCTTTGGGTTCTCGTGGTGATTGCTGTGACAGCTCTGAGAAGTATTCTCTGTCGTTGAATCCAACTTGTCAACGCTGTCGGGTATATGGCTCGTGACAGGAGTGGCAGATGTGGAGTACAGCACATCATTGGTCATGTTTGAGAAGACATACTGTTCCAAGTAAGCGCTAAAAAAGAACAGTCCCTTGAGGAAGAAGGCAACAGAGAACAACACGCAAAAGATACCAAATGCTGCACCTGGGGTGTTGGCCTTAAGCGTTGCAAAATCAACGGCATATCCCTGATATGCAGTGGTGAAATGTGTATTCATCCCTCCACTCATATCCATACTCATACCAGAAGCCGAGCCTGTGCTCATTGGCATGCTCATAGAAGAAGTGGCCATGTCCATTCCACCCATACCAGCCATACCGGTGGTCGATGTAGTTCCCATGTGCATATTCATTTTGAAAAATGTATATATATATATATATATATATATATATAGTTATGTTTATATGCTTGATTTCTTTATGGAAGGATCATGGCTTGATCTTTGAGGGCAGGAAGGGTAGTCTTATATGTCTTCAAGGCCGCTAAGCTTAATTTGCTCATCACGCTTAAGTATGTATGGTCTGAGGACCCTCAAGCTTAATTTGCTCGTCTGCACCGTTTTCGGGCACGGTGTGCAGGAACGGCCGTTATCCCAGTGATGAGCAAATTATTTATCTCTCCCATCAGTAGTGGGAGCAACAAAATCATGGTCTGGGTATTGCACGTCAAACCTGGGCACCGAGGGTGGGAAGCGAAGGACGGGAGTGAACATCGGAGAGGCGGACCCAACTGCCGATAAGCAGCATCTTTTGACCCACTTTGCCCTCAAACATCCCCACAGTTTCTCCCCGCACTGTACAACAAAAGCCTCGAGTTCAAAACCCCGCGAATCCCTTTGATCCTCAAGCCATGCACAATAATGGAACCATCGATATCTCCTCACTCGAAGGTTTGGCTTCTTGGTAGATAAGAAAGGAATCTCGCCGCTTGAACCACATACAGCGGCGAGCACCTAGCTAGCTAAGCAGCTGGTGATGATTAGGGAGAAGATCAGCTCACCGAATGGGCAATTCGAAGCCTTCCTGGATCGTAGTGGGTGTGAGGTGAAACTGCAACTTTCGTGCCACAACCAAAGATTAGAGATATAAAGAGAGTTGACAGATGCCCCTCTGCATGGCAAGAGAACCAAAGGCGTATATGCAGTGACACTGCAGTAGGAGCCCCATAAGGCTCGGCATGAAATCCATTTTAGGAATGAACTTTTCACGGCTTTGTGCATTACATTGAGAGCAGCTTCCTTCCTGGTGGAAAGCACCCTCCAACCACTTTGAAAAAAGCAAAACGTTTTTTTAAAAGAAAATCATGTATCCCCATTATCACTAATTCTAGATTCTTGAATATAATACTGCAACTGCGTCCTATTTTTTTTGTTTCTGAATCATGCTAGCTTGCTGCCTATATCCATACTCACCTTTCTCAAAAGCCCTACTAACAAATTAGCGTTCGTCGCTCTTGGCAACCGTGCCTACAGGTCTATGCATAAGTGGCAGGTTGGCTATTGAGGGAGAAATTGGAAGGGTTCATCATGCGGAGCTGATATCCTCATACTGAAGAGGGTTGGGGAATCTGATGAAATGTGGCATCTGGCGATCCCCACGAGTAATGCAGGACATTGTTGAATTGTTGATTTCGGCGACAGATCGGAAACCCCTCCCCACTATCTGTAATCTTTTCTCCCAAACAGGTGCAATATCATATCCTGTAGTTCCCTGCACGTTCCGTACATGACTTGCCGCATCTGCCCAAAGCAGTTTTTTCAAGTGTGAGCAACAAACACTATTTTCGCGATAATCGGCCGTGCAGCGACATTTCTTTTTTCCTGTATGCTTATCTAGTGCCGAGTCTGAAAATGATAGGCATTTTAATGGTTCGAAGATTCACTGAAAAATTGCACGGTGAGTAGCAGCTACACCCCAAGTGACGAGCCAACATGTCAAAGATAATCTGGTTATCTTATTCATGCAGTGTATTTATCTGCATGATAGGCTATGGAGAGGTATATATAGAACTGTAGTTTCCTTAAATTTTTTATCAATAAACTCTTTCTCTTTTGTATCTATCTGTCGTCTCGAATCGTCCGTTCTGTGCGTTCTGTGAACTCGATCGATTTGGCGGGATACATCCATTGTCTAACCTGTCATACAAACATCGGTATGTCGGACCTCAAAGAAGATTTGAAGCTCTCTGTGGATTCAGTTGAGCAGGAGGAAGTTTCCGAAGTCTCTGAGCAGAAACAATCCAGCCCAGTAGGCCTCCTCAGGAGATTCCTCAAATGGTTTGAGCTGGAACACAAGAATGACGGTCTGAGTACTGCTCAGTTGTTCCTGTATAACCACGATTTGAGACCCGTTGAGGCAGCCAGACGCCGTTGGTCGTGGTACAACTATGTCTTTTTCTGGGTCTCTGGTGCCTTCAATGTTAACACTTGGGAGATTGCTGCAACAGGTGTCGAGGCTGGTTTGTCCTGGTATTGGACATGGGTTACCATCTGGTTGGGTTACACCATTACCGCTGTATTCGTCATTCAAGCAGCTCGTATTGGTGCTTATTACCACACTTGTTTTCCTGTCTCTTGCAGAAGTTCGTTCGGTATCTTTGGTTCCATTTGGCCAGTCATCAACAGAGTGGCTATGGCCTGTGTGTGGTTTGCCGTGCAAACTTGGATCGGTGGTCAGTGTGTTCAGCTGATGCTGAGAAGCATTTTTGGAAACGATTTGAACACGCGTATTCCTAACCTGATCCCCGCCAGTGGAATTACATCTTTCGAGTTCCTATCGTTCTTCCTCTTTTGGTTGTTTTCTCTTCCAGCTGTCTATATGCCTGCCCACAAGGTGCGCCACCTCTTCACTGCCAAAGCTTACTTTGTTCCAATCACATCCGTTCTTTTCCTGGTGTGGACCGTCAAGAAGGCCCACGGTATTGGTCCAATTGTTCACCAGGGTTCGACGATTCACGGATCTGAGTTTGCATGGGCATTCATCAACTCAACTGTGAACGCCCTTGCCAATTTCTCTACTCTGATCGTCAACGCTCCAGATTTCTCCCGTTTTGCAAACACCAAGGATGCAGCAATCTGGTCTCAGATGATCACCATCCCAATCGCTTTTGCCATTACCTGCTTGATTGGTATTCTGGTTCCTTCTGCCTCCACCATTCTCTACGGCACCACCTACTGGAATCCACTGGATGTGCTTGGACAGTTCTTGGACAGCTACCGTTCCACAGAGAGAGCAGGTGTTTTCTTCATCTCGTTTTCTTTTGCCCTTGCACAGCTTGGTACCAACGTTTCTGATAACTCTTTGTCTGCCGGTACGGACATGACTGCATTGTTGCCAAGGTATATCAACATCAGGAGAGGTGGTTTCATTTGTGCCGGCATTGCTCTTTGCATGTGTCCCTGGAACTTTTTCACAACTTCCAACAAATTTACGACCTACTTGTCTGCCTACGCAGTGTTCCTTTCTTCGATTGCAGGTGTCATCTCTTGTGACTACTACTTTGTCAGAAGAGGTTACATCGTTCTCGAGGACATGTACACAATGAAGAAAGGTGGTGTATATAGGTACAACAGGTTAGGAGTTAATTACCGTGCCTACGTTGCATACCTGTGTGGTATTATGCCAAATATTGTTGGATTTGTCGGTGCCACTGGCACTCATGTGGTTCCGGTTGGAGCCACATACGTATACAACTTCAACTTCTTTGTTGGTTTTGCAACAGCTTTCTGCATTTACGCTGGTATCAATATACTGTTCCCACCAAAGGGTCGTCCTTTTGAGGGCAGATGGTTTGACAAGTCAGCTGGATGGCATGAGGAGTGGCAGGAAGTGGAGGACTTCAGCGACAGAATCCACAAGAAGCACGGGACTTTTGTGGAGTTTGGCACGAGCTCAAGTGTCGAGAAATAGAGGCATGTCTATGTTTTGTCTTTTGGAAGCGCCTATTTTGCAGCGGTTCTTTCTACAAGTTGATTTTTTCGCATTGGGTTTTTAGGTTGAAATTTGCGTGTTGTTGTAGGTGAATCAAATGTTTTTGTTAAAGGTTTTGTGTGTCCTTTCTTTACCATCCTACTATTTATCTATCTTTTTATTGATTCAATCCTATCGTAATGAGCTTTGCTAGGGTATCTCGTACTCACTATGCAATAGACGTCATTTTTGAAATTTAACTTGTACTTAACTGAGTAGAAATGCATCGTATCGCTGGCTGCTGTATATGGGCTCCGTATATGGGCTCCGTATAGATAGGCTTCGTGTGCAGGCATCGAGAGGCATCGAGGCAGGATCATCAGCCTTAGAGTCGGTGTCTCTTCACGCTCCTGGACGATAGGCGAAAATGCATAAAATGATAAGCAAAAAGATGCAGATGTGGAATCATGCAATAAGTGCATCAATAAGCGGCAAAAAGATAATCTAATCTTTTCGGATTAGATTCGTCTGTTGATACGGCAAAGATATCGTTATCATTATCTCTTGACTTCTGATCTTATCCTCGCAGCCACCTGCCTAAACCAGCACTGCAGTTCACAAGCTCCGCAGGACTCCAACGGAGCTTCGTCGACGAGATGTATATGTAGCCACTGGTTCGCAGAACTCGACACCAAACGGATCCCCCACCTCTTTCTCTCTTTGCTTGCCTGGCTCGCGCGCTGTTAGCTGCCGCACTAGCATAGGCACTCTCTTCCCCACTGGATGGGCACACTTTGAAGACTCAGGCAGATACCAGGTAAAGCATTTTTCTTACCTACCACCTCACCTGGTGCCTGCCTGCTGAGAGATCCCAACTGCAATCGTCAAATGACAGAATTGTTTGATCCCCGCACTAATGTGTTGCCAACCACATCACCCACCAAACCCGGACTAAATGACAGACTAGTGTCTATGTTGGAAAATCACCACCAAGTTGGAGATGGGCCCTTGAGCTTCGGACTCTCCAGGGACGATTATGTCACCGTCGTCATTATTGCCATATGCAGAACAAGAGAGAGGGGCCCATGTGCCTCATAGAGTGTACCTATTAATATAGGAATAAATATTTCTGTGTGCAGTTTCACGCGGTGGCTTTTGCGCGTGGCTGAAGGATGCGATAAGGAACCCATAGCCTGTAGATATTGAGATTATCTCAAGGGAGAACGGTCCGATTGAGTTGATCAGTTGTTGATGGCCTTAGTTTGGGGTAATTGCACCTCAGAAACCATCATCTTTGTTGATTCAACCATTCAGTTGGGCACCCATTTTGTAAGTCTGGTACCCGCTGCTACTTCAAACTTTAAACTTTGGCTCTATTAAGATTGCCTGTATCCCCGCAATTGTCGGCACTTTTTTCTTCAACTCTTTTGATCTTTTTGTTGGCGTTTTTGTTTTTGTTTCTGAGAAGGAGAGAGTGTGTATAGGTATCTTTTCCAAGAAACTATGTCTGCAGACTCGGTATCCACTGGTGCAAGAGTGGTGAAAGACACCAACCATGTCCAACCACGGCATGGAGAGCACAGTTCGTCTGTCAGCAGCTCCACCGCCAGTGCTGTGATTGAGGGAGAGGATGCAGCCCCTCATGATATCGTTCACTCCTCAAGTGGCTCCATTGGAGAGATGTCTGACATAGACACCCCATCTGCATCTCCATTATTGAAAAGGACATTATCCTCCTACTCCATGAACACCGATAATCTCTCCGTGTTTGATCTCCTGGATCCTTTCGCAATGACCACCGAGCTCTCCAAGAAGACCATGCGGAGAGTCAAAGAAAACACACAGACACTTCGTTCCTTCACCAAGAAGCAGCGAGAGAAGGTGATGAAGTTGAAAATATCGGACGAGGAGCTGATAAGGCTAAAACAGGTGTTTTCACACAGAATAGACAGGTTGAACGAAAGGTTGGACCAGACTATCTCTGCCTCAAGGACGGAGAAACTCTACTACGCCATGGCTGTGTATATCATCTTCGTTTGTGGTATCATCATTGGCAAGTACCCCCACCTGTTCCATGTCTTCTATACCGTGGTGTTAGCTTTCATGATGCCAATCAGAATCATCACCTACTACAAGAAGAAGTACGGCTACTACCTCGTTGACCTGTGCTACTATGTCAATATCCTTTGTCTTGTTTATATCTGGGTGCTGCCTCAGTCGGAGATTCTCTTTGTATCGTGCTTTGCCTTCACGTACGGAACTCTGTCGTGGGCTGTTATCACGTGGAGAAACTCGCTGGTTCTCCATTCCATCGAAAAGACAACCTCCTCTTTCATTCACGTCGCACCACCTGTTGTCATGTACGTGATAACTCACGAGTTGGATCCGGGGTACAAAGAAAAGCGCTTCCCCGGCTCGGCAAGGGTACAGAACTGGAATTTCTATTATGGCATTCTGTACACCTCGTTGTTCTATCTCCTATGGCAGTCACTATACCACTACTTCATCACTATTAAGCGTGCTGCAAAGATAAAGGCAGGCAGAGCCACGTCGTTTGAACATCTCAGGAAGTCAAACGCAAACACTCCTTTGGGCAAGTTTGTCAATGGTCTTCCCGAGCCATTCCCGGTGGTTGCATTCACGCTCATCCAATTTGGGTACCAACTGCTCACCATGTCCCTTTGTCCTATTTTCTTCAAGTACAAGATTTTGGCCTCTGGGTTTGTTTCTTTCATCTTCATTGTGGCCTCTTACAACGGCGCTAGCTACTATATCGATGTCTTTGGAAAGAAGTTTGAGAAGGAGGTGATCAGATTGGAAAGAGAGATCCAAGAGCTGCAGAATTCGGGCTCAGCCGCACCGACACCTCTTGTCAGACCAAAAGAGGGTCCTGAAGTGCCAGAATACACTGGCATCTCAGTTGCTGATATTGCCAATCCCACCTCCATAATCAGTGGCCTGAAGTCAAACTCAAGAAGTCACTCAGATGATGATGCGATCACCCTGAACGATTCGACTGCCATTCCGCCCAACACCGCTACCATCAGCTCTACTATTGTTCGCCCTCAGGACTGAGTCGGCTTTCACAACCATCGTGTGACAATTGCGCAAACTGCTGATCTCATCTCTATCTTCTACCTGGCAACTTGTGTTCCTGTGATTTCTGTGTATTTTTAGATGTCTTTCGCTGCTTCATCTACTTGTGATAATGCCCTAGTTGGAGCTATTCCAATGTTGCCCTTATGAGATCGTCATCTTTCGATGCTCCTTTCTGAAGACTGTATGACTCAATGAAATTATGATATACGTTAACTATGAGTTCCGCATTGCTGTATAATGCAAAGCCGCCCAAAATCTATGACCCCTGAGTGTCTATAATTCACCTATAGCTCATTATGCTTTTACATTTCAATATTTATCCCCCCGTCCAAATCATATGATCTACCGTCAGCGTTAGTTGGCCGCTCCATATAATGCTCAGAGTGTGGGGAACAAGTCGTGTATGATACAAAGAATCAATGGAGTTAGTTAGTGGTCTGAGTTCCGGGTAATGCACGCTTCTGGATTTTTCAGTTCGCAGCCTATGGACTTCACTTCACTATGCAGAGAGTGTGTTTAGTGATCCACAACCTTGACTGTTCATAAAAAGAAAGAGCAAACGAAGCTTGAATGTGGGTGGTTTCACATAAACATCTTTCGTTTTGTGTGATTATAAAAACAACAATGTTTGCGAGGCAAGGGAACCTCGTGCTTCCTTCCACTGTAAGGTGGACATCTGCACGTCTTTTCAACACCGGTGGAAAGTTGGCCAAGGATTTCTCCAGGACACCAGCTGCTGCCTCTACTCCAGACGATAGTGTTGCAGACAAGCATCTTTCTTTCTTGCAACAGTATTACACTCCTGATGTTTTGGAATCCATAAAGGCTGCGGAATCTTCAATAGATCCCACCCATTGGGCTAACCGCAAGCTCTCATCCATAGAATTTGCTCCACGTTACTTGGATGACTTCTCGAAGATTGACCCATTCTGGGATCTCGCACAACAGCCACAGACTGACTTCGAAAAAGCTCACCAGCCATCCAAGAGAGATGTACCACCTGGTCATGTGCCACAGGATAGCACCGGGCAGGGCCCAACCAGGTCGCTTGCCAGAAGCATTGCACAGGTGACAGGTCTCAGTGAAGACTACATCTTCAACCTTACCGTGCGCCCTCTCGTGTTGAAGAGAGTATCCAACCAGACTGCAAAGGGAAAAATTCCTTCGTTCTACGCCCTGGTTGTGGTGGGTGACAAAAACGGTATGGTAGGAATCGGCGAAGGTAAGGATTCTGTGGAGATGCCTCTGGCCATTACCAAGGCGCACTGGCAGGCAGTGAAAAACCTCAGGCGCATTCCAAGACTTGAGGATCGAACCATTTACGGAGACGTAGAGCACAAATTTGGTTCCACGGTGGTGCAGCTGAGATCAGCACCAGCTGGTTTCGGTCTCCGTGTGAACCACAACATCTTTGAGCTCTGTGAGGCCGCTGGTATCAAGGACCTGGGAGGAAAGGTCTACCGTTCAAGGAACAGCATGAATGTGGTCAAGTGTGCATTGGAGGCACTTGGAAAGCAGCACACTCTAGGAGAGATTGCTGTGCAGAGGGGTAAGAAGGTGATTGACGTAAGAAACATGTACTATTCGAGGTGAGCTTTGAAAGGGGGGTGTTCCATACGATGCATATAGAGTGATGGTATGTTTCATGTACATATATATATTAGGTTAATACATATTTCCGAACGAGATGATTGCATCCATTCCCAAGAACATTACAAGGTCGTATCACTGCCTTGAGATGAACACGCGCGTCTATTTCTTTGCTTTCTTCTGGCTTGCTTCTGCAACCAGCTCTTCAAAGATTCTTGCTTCCTCTGCTTCCCATTCGGATCTAGTGGTTGCCTCAAAGATATCTCCGATCAAGATTAAAGCCTTGGCCCTATCCACTCTTTTGCTTAGGGGTATTTTTGAGTCATACAAGATGGTATCGCATATGCCTCTGATGGTGCCCGCAATCTCAAACTGGGATCCCTTCCAAGCAGCTGCTAATACTTTACCCATCAGCAGCTTCTCCATCTCCGCAATCTCCTCATCTGTTGGGACAGGCTCCTCGGCCTTTTTCACGTCTTCTGTTGCTGCCTTTTTCTCTGTTGCTGTTGCGTCTTCGCCCTGGAGTTCAACTGGCTTGCTAATCGGTTCCTCTTCAGCATCTGGATCCTCACCTCTAAGAATCCTAGCTTCTCTTTCCTCCTGCTTCTTCTTTGTCTCCTCCAGTTCCCGCTTCTCTGCCTCCTCTTTCTCCTTCTCTAATCTCTGTGCGGTCTCACGCCTCTCTTGCATTTTGGAGAGCTGCTCCATTGTAGACTGTGCCTCTAGAGCTGTGGATATCGTCTTGAAAGTATCCATGACAACTGCTCCTTTATCCTTCATCGAAGAGAAGAAGCCGGAAATGCCCAAAAATTGCTGCTTCTTCATAAAGGTGTTGGCCTTGGCCTTGTATATACTTCCAATCGTGTGCAAGATCTCCAGCCCAAATGATTCCACCTTTAGCACTTCTGCTTCATACTTGATCTTATCCCGGAAAGACTTTGTAACGTCAGCTTGCTGATCAGTCTCAGTCCAAAGAGAAATACGGTTCACCAATTTCTCTGCCAGTTCTTTATTCATCTCCTCCTTCTTTATTCTACACTCTTCCTCGTATTTCTCGATTTCCTCTTGTTGTTTGCGCTTCCTATCTTCTTGGATAGCTTTCTTGCGCTCTGCTTCCGTCATCTGATTAGCCACATCTGTTTCACCTGCTTCACCTGCTTCCGTCGCATGGATGGCCAACGGCTGCCTCTTTGAAGAGGACTGTGACATCGATGCTGAACTGGTTGATGTGGTGTCCTTGGCATCCCTATGGTTGGTAGAGCCGTCTGCAGTCGCCTTCTCCTTGTCGGCATCCGCCTCTTCAGTGTTCTCCTCCTCGTCATCCATCTGCATCTCGTATGTCTTGCTGAGATCTTTGAGCAGGGTCAACTCTCCGATATAATCCACAAAAGCGCTGCCCCCGAAAATCATGCCAAAGAACTCACTTGGGTCCTCAAATCCCTCCTTCGGCACAGCTTCTTGCTTACCAAACTCGTCGTACCGCTTGCGCAATTCGGGATCACTTAACACCTGGTAAGCTTCTCCGATGGCCTTGAACCTATCGGCAGCATCTGGGTCATCTGGATTTTTGTCAGGATGATGTTTGATGGCCATCTTCCTATAAGCCTTCTTGATGTCCAAGGCTTTGGCCGAAGGGCTGATCTCCAGCGCATCATAGTATGTTGTATCTACCACCATCGTTGTTTGGGTATGCAATTATGTAATGTGAGGTGGTGATGCCGTGGTGTTCTTCTGAAGTACACCTCAGTGTATCTTGGGGAGGTAAATCTATCTCGCCTCTCGCCTTAGAATCTACAACAGTACCATCCAACAAACAGTGCAACGTTGCAGGTGTCGGCGTCAAAATATCCTTCTTATATTTCCAGTTTATGCGCACAACAATAACAAATAGCACACCGTTGAATAACTTCTGTTCTGTGTTGCTGTTTCCTTCGGGCTTCAGACACCTCTTCACCGTATTCTTCCTTTCCGATGGCACACACGCAAAAGTGCACCGCTTATCTGCAGTGCCATAATTTTTCTCGCCTGCCTGCTGCGGAAACGTCTCCGGTGACACTTAGGCGTGCGGCGGTCCAGTCCTCACAGGCTATGGCAACACAGATAAGCGATGGGCAAGGGCAATGCGAGACGTATAGGATTGGCGCTTTCTGGGGTCATACAGTTCTTAGAGACTGAGTAGGAAGAATGCAATTTTATATTGCTCCGATACCTGAGCCATGATAATCATTTTGGTGTTAAATTTAAGAAGTGTTTTTTTTTTTTTTGAAGTTGTGTGTTTTTTTGAATAGACATATTTGATATAATTATCCATGTGTTTTAGGTTTCTTATGCAATGTCTAAAAACTGTTTCCACCTTGGAGAGCTAATTGTAACAATCAGCAGCACAAATACTGGATCACGAAAAATGAATCAGGCAAAGTAAAACAGTGAATACATAGTATACGTAATATATATATATATATATATGCAAGACAAAAATATCATATATTGAAACTTAACTAAGTTGCATCTACCGATAAGGGAGCAATCTCTGTCAGGCACATAGATGCGATCGCTGGATTTGTAATTTGAAGTACCGATGAAAAATTTCAAATAAACATTTCACAAACCTTTCCTTCTCAACTTTTGGGAAGGAGTAGCTGGCTCTCCCTTCTTAATATCCTCTGCCACCAGATCATCCGCTGCCACTCTCTTGGGAATATACTCAAGGATCTTATCCAGGGTCCCCATATCATGACGATAACCTTCAAAGATTCTAGGCAGCCTCACCACGCCATTCTCGTCTGCAACTATGAAGTCACCCGGTTTGATGGTTTCATAGCTGGGTTCCGGATATTTATCAACCAGGATCTTAAGCGGCACGTTTATCCCTATGAGTTTCACCACAGGCTTGTGCGCTGTTGTGCCAGAGCCATACGCAAAAACGGGATGCTCTAGAGCGCGATGCTCTGCTAGGTCTCTGATCCGACCAAACACAACCGTGCCTGCGCTCTTCAAGAACTTGGCTCTTGTTGACATCAACCCACCATAGAGGGCATTATTGACTCGTGTGTATGGGGCATAAGGAACCTGAAGAGCAGGGGTGGTTGCAATAACCAGCACGCTGCCTTCCGGAACCTCATCAATGTAACCTTCAGTTGCCAATGCAGGTGTTGGGTCGTCTAGCGGTGCAAACAACACAGTATATGCCGGTCCCACCGTCGTGTTTGGGGAGGAGACAGGCGACTCTGACAATCTTTTGAGGTTTGGGAAAAAGCCTCCACTAGCAACCCCAAACTTTACCATGGCATCTGCCACATCACATGGTGTGAATCTCTGCAACGTTTTGACCACTGCCTTATCCATCTTGGTTTAGCATCGACAGCATCGAATGGCCTCTACCTTAGACAAAATAGAAGATCAATAGGATTGACTTGCCTTAAGTACCAAAAAGAAAACGATCTGACACATATGACCACAAGCATATGACCAGAAACATATGACCTCATCTCTGCTCTTGGTTCCCCCGCCTCATGCAGCCCACTCCGCATTGGCATAGGATGATTTTACGCCTTATCGAAACCATCGATGAGATCGGCCTAAAGGGGTAAGCTGGTCTGAGCCCACACACCTGGGGTGTCGGCTGACAACCCACGAAAAGGATACGAGAAACATTTACATATAATTTATATATACACATATATGCAATTATATCTATCGTGTACTACTTATAGGTTGGGGGCCTGTTAGTCTTATTTCGTACCAGCCTCACCGTCAGCCAGCTTATTGCATCTTCCACCCCTTGCCCTGTTATTGCACTTATGGGTAACACCCTGCTATCCCTTGCACTTAGATGTTCCGCTATGACGTTGAAAATCTCCTTGATGTCTTCCACCTCTAACTTGTCTGTGGTTGTTACATCCTGCTTATTTGCCAGCATGAGGATTGGTATTCCCTCCACCAGCTCGTTAGTCACGATGGACGTGAGTACATTCTGGCACTCCAGTAGTCTATGCTTGTCCGTCGAATCTATCACAAACACGATTCCATGAGTGGACGCGTAATATTCGCTCCATAAATCCCGCAAGGATTCTTGTCCTCCCACATCCCAGAACTTGAGAAGGGTTCGCGAGTCGATAGGGATAGTTCCAACATTCTGTCCCACTGTGGGTAGTATCCTTTCCGGAGGTATCGGCTTTGTCGTATTTGGAGCGTAAATGGATTTCAGCTTTTCGCAGAAGGTTGTCTTGCCTGCATTGTCCAAACCTAGAATTAACACAGAGTACTGCTCCTTCTTATTCCAGTTGTCGTAAAGACCCTTTGCAAGATGGAACATGGTCTATGCTCAGGAAGTACTATGTCAAAGTGGGAAATATGCCTTTGGGATCGTTGTTTGTTGATGAACTAGTTCATGGATCCAACAATGCCTGGATTCAAAATCATATACCAATTGTGATTGCTCGTGCTATCAAATCGATAGGTTCTTCAGGCATGTTATTGTGCAAGCGAGAATGTAAGAGGTGTAGGAGACAAATCCACTACAACCAACAACACAAAGATTGATCTCAAAATTCGCGAGAGCGCACAAAACCCCTTTGAGGGAAATTCAATAGGAGAAATAATCAATCTGTTCTATCAATGATACACAATTGCGTACCTAAGAGCCAATTCGTATTTTCTGACCGTTATATATGTACAACGACCTTTCCCCTTTACAAGCCTCGCCCCGAGCTAGTAGCTTAACTCTCCTGTGCGTGCCTGGAACGAAATACGCACACCAGACGCCGCCGTGCCATATATCCTCGCGACACACGATAGAGGAGGTTGCTTTTAGAGTTTAAGCTCGTGCGTTCTTTACTGCGGGTGTCCCGTGCCCGGATTACGAGGTATTTGGTTTAAGTTTGTACGAAGAACGGCCGTCCCCGTGTTCTACGCCATCCAATCGAAAAGATTTTTTGCATGGTCCATAGTTCATTTGAGTATTATAGCCCCTATACTAGACATCAATGGATCGAAATTATATTTGTCCCTTCTGGATTCTATCGGCAAAGAGCGTCTTTGACTTTGCCGATACGACAAGAAACTTTGGCATGGACACGGCACCCAAGAGTGGGAGCATTAATTGTCCTGCACCTCCTGTAGGTCCAAGACTGAGAGCACCAGTGGGCCGTTCTCCCTTTGCTGGATAAGTAACCTTCTTCAAGGTAGCAGCCGAGGCTCCCTTTGCGAGAGAGACGATATTATCTGTGAGGATACCCACCCATTTGTCCTTGTATACTAGACCCTTCCATGGGAAGTCGCTAACGTCACCGATGGCAAAGATGTTTCCGGCTGCAACTGCCTTCACCTGATAAGTAGGAGATATAGAGATCCAACCGGCCTTGTCAGTCAAACCTGTAATGTTGTTTGGTGGAACATTGGCACGAGGACCTGTTGTAACAAAGATCTTGTCAGCTTCAAAGGTACGTCCATCCTTCGTCTTCACGGTGTGATCATCTGTGTAAGAGACAAACGCGTTGGTGACAATCTTGACACCCATATCATTCAATTGATTGTGGGCTGACTTACGAACACCAGGAACGTATCTATCATCCAAAATCTCCTCTGTGCCCTGGATAATGGTAATATCCTTGTCTTTGTAAACATGCGCAAGCTCACCCGCAAGCTCACACCCCACAAAGCCGCCACCAACAACGATGATGGAGGAAGCCTTCTTTACTTGATCGGCGATTGGCTTGACGTAGTCCTCAATTCCCTTGTATGTGTTGTCACCGCTGGCAGTCCAAGACTGAGGGGATATAGGATCTGTCCAGTTGGCACCCGTAGCCACAACCAAGTAGTCAAACGAAAGAGAAGATCCGGACTTGAGCTGCACTTGTTCCTGGGTGATGTATACAGCCTCCTCTAGAACCAGTTTGACACTTGCATCGAGCACCTTCCTTAAAGGATAGGTGATCTTGGAGGCATCTGGCTCGACAACGAGTCTCACAGTGGCGGGGACAGAGATGATGTAGTCGGTACGTGAAACAAGCGTAACGTCAAGTGTTCCATTGGATTTCTTCACCAACGAATTGGCCGCTACCACACCGTATCCACCGTTTCCAATTATCACAACAGATTTCTTGCTCATAGTGAATTATCGTATATATAACTAGTCGCCAGTTCGAGCCAGATGAGGGTGGAGATATCCCAGGTTCAAGGGAAGAGCTTTGATTTATATACAGGTGTACCGACACGGCACAACCATGCATTCGTGCTGCTCCTCTAAGTTCCGACGAGTTTAAGCACAGGCTTTGCCTCGCGTATCGGTGCCTGATTGCATCAAGCACAACTTCTCTTAAGCATATCATCGCATGGCTATAGCTGTCGGGCTCTTGCCGTTTATGTCAGAGATACACCGACCTTGCATTAACCCCGAGCTGAATACAGAGCTCGGATAGTTAATGTACCAGAAAGCGTAGACCCTTATGCACCATCTATGCACATTGGTGCAGATTTATGTATGACTAAGGCAATGACTAACGCGCCCGCTGCGAGACACTCATGTTAAGCCGTTTGATTACAAAAGACATCTGCAGCTTCAGGGATTTCCCGCAGGAACACAATAGTGTGCTATATTGCCATAATGGCATGATACAGGGCTATCTCCTTCATGAAATTATAAGATCACCAATCCTTTGAGCAGCTATGTGTCTTCGATGTGATATAATGGGCGGTTGACCATCTCTTGTGCTGCGAATAAGCATACCTGCCCAGCTACCTACGTATTCCATATTTTTGGCCGACTGGCTTTATGAAAGTACACATTAAGCAACTTGGTCTATTTAGACATTAATGACAACTATGTCTGTTTCATTACTTCACTATTTACAATGCACAGTCACAATCTATTTAGATGCACTCTGTTGTGCCTGTGCAGCTGCCTGCTGCTTTGCAATCTCCTCTGCGTTAGGCACACCCTCCACCATCAACTTCTCCAGGGTAAGCTTCTGCTCGGCGAGCATCTGCTTTTCTCTTTCCTTCTCCTGTCTCAGTAGCTCCTCACCATTCTCTTTGAGGTAGTTGTAGAGTTGAAGGTACTGCTTCTGGCCCTCCTCTCTTATGATATCGAGTGGCATCTTTGGCGTCTTGGAGTGCGTGGAGGGAACACCGAGCAGCTTACTTGCCCAGTCACCATTGCCCTTGTTCTTCTCCGCATGCTCAGCCTCAAACTTCGCTCTGAGGATAGTCTCACGTTTGGCGAACTCTTCTGGGATTCCGTACTTATCTTCAAAAGAAGACAAGATTGGTCTCACATCCTTGATTGGCTGAGTGGCCAGGTACTCAAGAAATGGAATTAGTCTCACCAACTTATCGTCAGATTTACCATCCCATGGCTTGAGTGGGATCGCATTCTCTGGCTGCATTGAGTAGGAATCTGGGTCGACATCGAGGATGATCAGCTTACCCAAGTCACGGTTCATTAGACTCAAATCCTTGATGATCTTACCATCCTTGTACCTGCAAGCTTCGCGAAACAATGAGAAGGAAATAAAGGCATGGTAGGGGTCCAACTTGGCCACTGTACGTTCGCTGAAAGCCATTGGGCTGGAAGCAAATACCACAATCTCATAGTATTGAGACAAGTAACCAAGGAAGTAGTCCAAACCCGGTCTCTTGGCGGTCTTCCAGCCACCCTTAGATGACCATTCCGAGTGGATCAAGAGATCGTCAAGAGTCAGCACAAGGGTAAGTGGTCTGCGGTAGGGTTCTGGAGGGGGAGGGGGCAATAGATCATCAAAAGCCGGCTCAGAGAAGAGTCCAACCAAAGAGCCAAATCTCTTGTTGAATCTCTGCCACATCAGGCCCGGCGTGTACCCATTCTCCTCCTCGTTGTAGAACTCCTTGTCATCTTCAGCATCCCAGTTGCGGGATAGATATCCTGCTCCGATTATGGATCCTCCCAACAATGAGAGGTAAAATATGTTAGCCCATCTCTCCTTCTTCTTGTCAATGGAGGACATGCGCTTCTGTCTGTTGTTTGGGTTTATGTATCTTTGTGCTTGCGCAGCTCCTTCTGATGAAGCGGTGCCATCACCAGCATTCTCAGAGCCAACCTCGGCTTCGGTCTTGACAGACTCTCCTTCAACATCCACACCGACCTTCGACAACAACTCATCGTTGAGGATTGATTTGTATGCATCCTGCTTGCCCTCATCCTTCTTGGATGTTGCGTATTTCCTCAGTTGAAAGCGAGCATTGCTTCTAAACACACATGCTGCAGGTAGAGCACCTGTTGCCTTGGAAGAGAGAGACGCCCGTGCTGTACGCAAGACAGCTCTGTCTGCAATAGAAATAGCTGATCTGAGCATGCTAACGACACCAATGATGATTTTCTTATTATTAAAATAGTAGCAAAAATACAGTATTAGATTCCGATTTTATTATTGCACCAACTGCCAATGATATCAGACAAACTCTCTCCACATTGCCATCACCCGTGCTCTTCGAATGAGTGCCCTACTGTTTTCGAAAAGTTTGCAGGTGATCGCTTTGCACAATACACGACAGATGGTCCCACAGCTGCTGGAGCTCAGCTGCATGTCTTATAGAACAATCTGGGTGTAAATGAAAGAGCAGAGGATACAGTGATGACTGACGCATCAGAGAAATGTCCAAGGTGTACAACGAGTCAAGATTATGCTGAGGCTAGCCAAACTTTGAGAGTCATCTAGTAATGTGATTGCACAAAAGAGAAAGATGAGCAGTATTTACAAATGTATCAGACTTGAGGTCATCACCATTTCATGGATCTGCCTGACTTGGCTATGCCAACGGCGACCTCCAACGGCGATGGTTTTAAAGCTGAAGAGAGAACATCATTAGATATCCTCTTTTGAGTTCGGTCTGGGACAACCAGCATACATGCAAGATAGAAGAGGAGAGAAATTCTTCGATCCCATTAATATGTTACTGTCTTCGCCCGTAATTGATTACACAAGTCTCACCAGAGGGTATATCGAGAGACAGAAGTTTTTTTATACTCTCCCAGGCGCGTGTCCTAGCGCTGTGCCTGAGATGGAGTACAGCCTATCCGGGTAAGAGGTCGGTGCTTATTAGTTACGAACTACGCACACTACTAGCCCATCCTTAGATGATGGGCAATGCACGACGGCTAGAAGTAAAAGTCCACATTCTGTTAGCCTCCATTCTGTAGAGCCTGAAGGTAGTGCGTATATTAACATATATGAGGATGACCTGTCGTAGAGACTGGCTATCTATATCTGGAGAAAGAGAGAAATAGAAGTAGTGATAACTGTAGTCTGTTGTCGTCTGGGTTCGTTGATTTGGCAGGTGAATTCCTTTCGTCTCTTCAACATTGATCGCTATAGATGGTGCCATATCCATAATGGGTGATTACTTTTCAGAACAGATCAATGCGCTGAGAAAGAACATCAAAAGCTCGGCTCAGACGCTACCGTCCTCGAGGCGAGTGGTTTCCAGCGCGCCTAAACCACAGATCGCATCGGTGACCCCACCTACCACCAAATCATCTCCAACGAAGCAGGGGCTCAAGAGATATGGCGAGAGTGACATAGATTCAGCTTCTAAGAGACTGAAACCTCCAACCCTGGAGGTTGGTGGCTCACATCTTTCTACCCAGCTCCACCTGGCCGTCGAGTATATAAAGCAGCATGATGTGCCGGTACATCTATCAACACTGGAAAACTACCTCTCACGAGAGGTGACGGAGAATTTGATTCCGCTATTGAGGAACGTCAACAGAATCAAATACGACGAAGATGCCAAAACGTTTGAGTATGTATCCCTTCACAACATAAGATCCTCTGCTGACCTGCTCGGATTCCTAAGAGCTCAGCCAACGTTCAAAGGTGTGAGTGTGAAGGAATTGAAGGATGGTTGGTACGGATGTACAACGTCTATTGATGAGCTCGAGAGTGATGACAAGATCATAGTACTGCGTACAAAGAAGGAAAACGCTCCCAGGTATGTATGGCAGAACTTAGGAGGAGAGCTAGGTAATGTAGACGAGGAGTTTGTAGGTATGTGGAATAAGATTAAGATACCAGAAGGTGACGAGCTTCAGGTGCAGTTGGTGGATAACGGACAAAAGCCAACGAGTGTGGATCCTTCTACCATCAAGAAGAAGGCACCCGTCGTGCAGGAGAAGAAGCAAAAAAGACCAAGAAGAGGCCGTATCACCAACACTCATATGAAGGGCATACTCAAGGACTACTCTGGAAGGGTTTAGATTTAGCAATCGAACGGATCTATTTGGTGCCAGAAAGGACCCTCATAAATGTACATTAATATATATTTAAATTGAACATACAAATGTATACATGCAGCTATCTCTATGTTTTTTAAAAAGACATCAGCACTTGAATATCTTCCAGTTTTACAGGACCTCTCTATAGGTAGGTGTAATTGTATGATTATGCTCCATCTAAAACTCTTTCACGTGTCAGACTCATCAATTTGGTCGCCCTATTGATCTCTCTTCTTTTCTTTCTTTTCTTTCTTTTCTTTCTTCTCTTTTTTCTCCTTCTTTTCTTTTTTCTCCTTCTTGATCTTCTTCTCTTTCTTCTCCTCAGAGTCCTGTTGATGGCTTCTCTTGGTGCTTGGGCTGCTCACATCTTCTGAAGACACGATCCTTGCCTCGTCATAGCTGTTTGCAGAATAGCCAGTTGGGAAATGCCTCATTCTGAGGTTATCTTCCTTTTGAACATCCTCTCTCTGTGTGATCACTTTATCGTAGTTGATAGTAGGAATATCGACCTTCTCGGAAACGGTGTAAAACCTCTGGAAATGCAGCTCCGGTTTTGCCTTCAAGTTTTTCTTTTCGGCTACCATGACAGCGTACTTAGAATTGGTGGATTTGGCAGCCCCCAAGCTCACCTCTGACTGGCTCACATCCTCTGTTATCATGTACTTGTTCTGAGATGCTGTGAACTCAGACCCTGTGTTAAATTGGAATGAAATTGGAAGCGATTTCAGCTGTGAGATGTCAAGATTCTTTGGGTATTTGATTAGCCACAACTCCTTGTTATTCATATTGGACAGGTCACCGGGTGTATTAGAGGGGATTTCGATGGGCAAATATGATTTAGGAGCCTGAAATTCATAGTCGTCTTCCATATCCGAATCGGAGACTGTTTCGTTGGACAGGTACTTCTTGGAAGACATCTTGAATGTAATATGAGTTGTATGATGTTTTTCCTAGGCCTCACAAACCACAAATGATAAAATTATGCAATATACAATATCTATGCCGGAATGGGTATGTAGACTCAGGATCAGTCTCCAAGTTCAATATCCACTAAAGCGACATTAAAGTATTTCATCCCCACCCTCTCTTTGATATGCAGCTGTGGGAAAAAAATATTTAAAAATTATTGGATGTGCGTGCGCTAACAAATGTGTGCATGCTATGTGCAGGTGGGTTCTCCAAGAAGTTACACATTTTGCAAGTAATACACCAATACTAGTTCTCTATATATTCTAAATCTGCTCTTGTATTCAACAAATACTATATACTTGAAAGCAAACGAGAAACCTATTTCCTTTCAGCAGTCTTCTCTCCATTCTCTGCTTCGCTAGCCTTTGCAGCCTTACCATCCAAGTTGACGATGAAGTCCTGAACGGCAAAGTTCTTGTAACAGTTTCTAATGAACCAGTCACCGTACTTGCGGGAGTTCTTGAAACTGAGAATATTCACATGGTCGTTGTCAATGTTGATGTCTATGTCATAGAGAGTGGAGTATGTGCCGTTGAGAAGAGACTTCTTGGAGGTGAACTCGTCGTCTGGCTCAGAAGACTGCTCAGCAACACTTCCAGATGTTCTCAGCTGCTTGTTGTTAAGCTTGAAAGCCAGCAGAGACTCCAAGAGCTCCTGCTGAGTACTGACATCCATGAGCTTCATCAACTTGGCCAATTCCAAGGAGGAGTAGAGGTTAAGATAGGACTTGAGGTTAGGAACGCTCAGGATGGACTCAAGAGTGAGCTTGAAGATCTTCCAGTGCTTGATAAGGGGGTCATAGTTTGCCCTCTTGAGTGGTACAGCTGGGTTCTTTGGCTTGACAAAAGAAGAGGAGATGAATTTTGGAGCACCAAACTTAAAGAGCTCCTCATACACAGCGAGGACAGCCTCCTTGCTCTCGCCTCTGTTCAACTTGGACATCTGGTCACCAAATTTCTCCTTCAATTGCTGGTGCAAGATGTCATCCAATCTGGTTGGGCAGAGAGATACACCAATGGTGAGCAAAGCAAACATCTGCTCAGAACGCTTTGTGATGATGTCGTAAGCGCCAGAGTTTCTGTTGAGATTCTTGGTTCTTGAGATGTAGAGCAAAATGTTCTGGAAAGCCTTGATAGCATCCTGGAACCTGCTCATCATAAGGTAACAGAAACCAACGTAGTAGTAGGTGGTGAAGTGACACCCAGGCACCCTGGTAAAGAAGGACTTCTTGTTGAGTTCGATCTGCTCCATAGTCTTGAGAGCAAGAGTGTAGTCACCAAGAAGAGTGTGGATCCTCAAGAGACCGATGATGGAGAAGTATCCCAAGTTCTTGTAGAGAGGAAGAGAACCGTAGTCACCGCTCACCTCCTTTGGCACAGTGTTTCCAGCGTTGGTGTACTTGAGCTGCTCACTGATGTTAGATCTACCAACGAGAGAATAGAGAGCGTTCAAGACGGAGTATGTGGACCAAACCTCCTGGTGTTCCTTGAGGTACTGGTGCTCTTGGAACTCATCATCGTTGAGGTTAGCTTTGTTTGCCAACTTTGAGCGGTATATCTGGAAGTTGTTGAACTGGTAGATGAACTCGTCAATGATGTCCCAGAGCCACTTGTTTGGCAACTCAAAGGTGACGGGGCCGTTCACGTTGTTGAGTATGAGATTGAAGAGGTTACAGTAGTTATTATAGGAACCAGTTCTGATCTCCAAGGTTGGTGTGAGCTTGGCGTAGATGTGTCTGTAGTAGCACTCAGAGTAGAGGATGATGAATATCTGATCGTTGTTAACCAGAGGTGCAATATCCACAGGGGAGGGCCAGTTGGTGGTCTTGTAAAACTTCTCAGTCAATTTGTTGAAGTTGTTCTCGTAACAGCCGTACAGCTCGTACAGATTGTTCTCCAGGTAACATTTGTACCAGTACTTGATGAAGTTGACAACGGCTTCTGGCACGTTGGCTGGAGCAACGCCAGTGATGGTGTCTGCACCAGAGTACATCAAGTACTCATCATCGTTGATGTTGTTATCCTCAAAGTCCGACATATTGGATTAGTTTGACAAGCTACTCAAGATTGTAGACTTCCAACACAACTAAAATGACAACAGTGTTTTTTTTTTTCTACTTGCCACTGCTGAGGAGGGACCGTGAGTGTACAACCTGCAAAAGCGATCATTGATTCCTCTACGCGGGCTTCATCTGTCACTCACCACTCCTCAATTTTTCACCAACGATCTTCTGGTCGTGTATACGCAAGCCCTTGCGTAGCCAGCTCTCAGCACGCTTGCAGCTAGAGAAAGAGAGACAGAGACCCATGCCAGAGGACAAACGATGGGTTACCCGGATCTATTTATGGAGAGGGATGTAGGAAACTGTTGGAGGGAGGTATCGGGGAGGGGCCTCTCCTATGAAGGGCCTACCTACTACTGCCAGCGTAGTTACTACGCCGCACAATAATAATTTAATAGGTGGGATGGCCATAGGTTTGTCATACGGTATACGATGATGACAATAGGGCTCACAGATTTTTCACCATTCCGGGAGCTATTGCAACTAGGAGGACACTTTATTTCTAGTTGCATTTCCTCGAATATCGTTCTGCTCTAACCTTCCCTCTTCCTTCTTCCACACCCTCGCCTGGCTTTCTCCTTTCTGCTTGCCTCTACTATTTGTAGTAGAGTAGATGCATGCGCCCTGATTCCTGCTGGCCTCTGAAACTATGGAACATACCCTCGTGCCTGCGATACTAGGCAGCCGTCTGCTGCGGAAGCTGCTTTGCCTCCCCGTTGAGCTGGTAGATTCATTAAGCCGCTTACTTTATCGGGCACACCCATTCGCAGAGACACCCACCCTGCAAGCATGCACCATGCAAGCGCGCAAACAAACCCATCCGCTTTGGGTGATGTGGGTAGATGCAGTGCTGTTTTACTTGTAAGTGAGCACGCCTACACGAGAAGATGTTGCCTTTAAAAAGAAAGCGAAAGTTCCTTATTGAGAGTCTTGGAGTGTTCTGAGGAGTCTCTGGTTTAGCGAGGATTTGACGCCAGGGGGTAGTTTATCTTTCGATTCTGTGTTGGCCTTTCTATCAACCATGGCATCTGTCAGTGAACCACTTCTGCCCATGGCGGAGAAGGGTATTGACCTCACTGGTGTTTCCGACCAACAACAACAACAGCAACAGCAGCAACAGCAGCTTTACAAGCGTAAGACTACTAGAAGGGTGTTTCATTTTGGTCTTATTCTCATTCTGTTTTATTTGTGCTTCTTTCAATATGCTGTGCACGGACTCAGCAAGAAGAAGAAGCACCACTCCAAGAAGAACATCATCTTTATGGTTTCGGATGGCATGGGTCCTGCCTCTCTCTCGTTGGCAAGATCCTTCCGTCAGTTTCGAGATGACCTGCCTATCGATGACATCCTTGAACTTGACAAGCATTTGATCGGCTCCTCTAGAACCAGATCCTCTTCTTCTCTGATTACCGACTCTGCAGCCGGTGCTACTGCTTTCTCGTGTGCTCTCAAGTCGTACAATGGAGCCATCGGCGTGGACCCAGACCACAACCCATGCGGAACTATCCTTGAGGCACTCAAACTACAGGGTTACATGACCGGCCTTGTTGTCACCACCAGAATAACCGATGCAACTCCTGCTGCTTTCTCTGCGCATGCTGACTACAGATGGCAGGAGGACCTCATCGCCGAACAGCAGCTTGGAAACTACCCACTTGGCCGCATGGTTGACCTCATGATCGGTGGAGGAAGAGGCCACTTTGAGCCTATTAGCCAGGGTGGATGGAGACAGGATTCTCGTAACTTGATCAAGGAGGCCAAGGCGGACGGTTGGACTTTTGCCGGCAACAGAAAGGAGTTTGATGATCTGGAGCTCGGCAAGAACGTGGATCTGCCTCTTCTTGCTCTGCTTGCCAAGGGTGATATCCCATTCGACTTGGACCGTGATGAGGCTCAGTACCCCTCGATCGAGGAGGAGACCATCACCGCCTTAAACGCACTGAGCAAGGCTACAAAGCACTCTGACAAGGGCTTTTTCCTCCTTGTCGAGGGATCTCGTATTGACCATGCCGGTCACCAAAATGACCCTGCAGCCCAGGTGAGAGAGGTTCTTGCTTATGACAAAGCTTTCAAGGCTGTCCTGGATTTTGCCAAGAAGTCCAGGGATGACACTATTATTATCTCCACTTCTGACCACGAGACTGGTGGCTTGGTTGTTGGCAGGCAGGTGACTCCTTCATACCCGGAGTATATCTGGTATCCTAAGGCCTTGCTGAATGCCACCCGCTCCGGTGAGTTCCTCAACAACAAGGTGGCCTTTTACAAGTCTGCTTCTGAAGATGAAGAGAAGGCCAAGCAGGAGCTCGAGAACTTTGTCAAGCACGAGATCTTGGAGAAGGACCTTGGTATTTTTGACTACAAAAAGTCTGACATTGCCGAGATTGTTGAGCGTAAGCAGAATTCGCAGGATTATCTGTTGGACCTCGTTTCTGTGAGATCTGAGACTGGCTGGACCACACATGGCCACTCTGCAGTCGATGTTAACATCTATGCTTACGGCAACAAACCACGCTTGATGGCTAAGCTCTACGAGCACTTGGGTGGTAACCACGAGAACATCGAGATGGGCAAGTTCATGGAGAAGTGGCTCAAAATCGACCTGGCGGAGGTCAGTGAGCTGTTGAAGAACACCACTCATTCTCCAGCAATCTCAATTGAGGAGCTCAAGGTGGAAGAGTTTAAGGAAGACCAGGGTGGTGTTGAGAGATATCACGCTGAGGTCACTGGCAACTAACAGCTCCAGCACAACTTTTAGAACTTGATTCTGGATTCCTCCTTTTGCATTTCATCATATTCCATATAGTGTGTGTACCCTGTTTGTACAATCAATGAACTAGTTATGATAAGCACCTAGCCACTTTGCTCTATCTACATGGGCCTGCCTTCTGCGTGTTTGCGACTGTCATGGAAGTTCCGTGCTAAGTGATATAAGAGCAACCAGACCTATCAAAAAAAGATGTAGAAGTGTGCAGATCAATTAGCCAGCACTAATGGGGAAACTGTCCGCAATGTTCGCACTGTTGCTTTAACAAGCATGTGGATCGAAAAGCACGATCCTATACGAGGAGTGGTGATATACAACTGGGAAAAGTTCTTGCTTGTGGCGTCTCATGTCGATTGTCAAGTGCGTCATGTAAACCAGAAGTATTCAGCATATACTAAGCAATTCCTCTTCTATAACCTTGTGGGACCTTCCCTCCCCCCCTCTCTAGATACGTGCGGTGGTGTTCTGCACCCCGCCTTCTCTGCTCTGCATCGCGTTGGATGGCCGGTGCACAGCGCTCCACTCTATACATGCGGGCAGATCTAGCGGTTACCGTCATTGCTGGCTACGTCATAGCGAGTTCATGCGTCTCCACGCATAAATTGGCAACAGGCCAAGCTATTGATCAACCTGCACTCACTCGGTGCTGTCGACTCCCGAACTACTTACTTACTTACTCCTTGGCGATGTGTCAATGAGCTGAGGAGGAGAGCTCTACAACCATCCTCTGGGTGCCCCACAATGGTCCACGAGATTAAAACAGACACCAAGAAACAATGTTCCTAGTCAACTGTGGTCCAACGCTCAGTTTATCGTAGTTTTTCATCAGACAACAACCTCTACGCGCTGTCCCCTTCCTTGCGCTCAGCTTTCCCTCATGCCTTTTCCAGATAGCTCCTCCAGATATTATCTTTTGCCTTCACAAATATATGTCGCTAGTGACCGCACGCCCTATATCACAATCGATGTTCATGCCAGTGTTAGAAGATACACGTCCCATTCACACAAAGAGTCACCGCCCTGAAATTGACATTGCCGCCCGTCATCCTTACCACTGACTGACTAAGTTGCCCCCTTCATTATCTGCTTTCAACTCACTTCCCCCCGCGCCCCTCACCTCATCACCCAAAAGGATACATTGGATGCGAGAGGTAAAAAAAAATTCCCGCTCCATAGAATCGCCTCGCTCCGTCTGCTGTCGCTGTCACTTGCTGCATGTACCATACGCTCCGAGGGAGGCCCTTGCCAATGGCACTATTCTCTCTTGCAGCGCGATTATACGCCGTACATACACCAGCTGCCTTGCCTGGTGCCAGAGAGAGATACACATCCGTTACTATGTGTGGGTGTGCGGATGGGTTCTGCAGAACAACTATTTAACCAAACGAGCCACGAGAATAGTAAGCAGAATCTACACGGTCGAGCCACACAGCCAGCATCAGATATCTTATAAATTCGGTCCTATTTTCATAGAAACACTATTGTAACAGTGTTATGGCCTGTTTGTGCCCCGAACCACTGAGCCTCTGTGTTTGGTAGACACTGTTAAGGAGTAGAAGCAGTAAGGGCGACTGATTCAACTGCGGAGAGGCAAACAAAAAGAAAGGGAGAAACAGGAAAGAGAGACAGAGCTTAGCGTCTCTGAAGTCAAACATAACACATTCACAGTAACCCCCGACACAGTTTTAGATTTCCATGCACATTGCTCACATGAATATTTTCTATATGCAACTCTAATCTTCACTCCAACCACCGGTTCCAGAACTGCTCACACTAAGGGATGCCATTCTTCAAGACGAGCTCCAAGGTCAAGTTGACCTCTGAGGAGACCTATCATCGCCCAACTTCTCGTCACCCACACGATTCTGGTACACACAGCCATCACTCGACTCATGGCACCACACACAGTCACCATACCGCTCAAAAAGAATCAGACGCATCTCGGTACGACTCGGATAACTCTTTGGAGTCCGCTCTATCAAGCACATCTATTAGCGAGGCACCCTCGATAACACGGCCCAGAACCGTTTCTATGACATCAAAGCTGAAGGGTCTGTTCACACCACATTCCAGCAACGCCAATCTCAACCAGCTGCCTGCTAACTGCGCGTCGCCACCCCTATCGACCCAGACTGTATCTGGAGCCCATACTCAAGTCCCCCCAATCCAGCAACCGCAGCCTCTACAGAACCATGGTATACCACAGAGGCGATCAAGTATAGCCCGGAAACCTGCACCGGAATCCGTTCCACGAAGACACTCAGCTGACATGCCCCATTTAACAACCACCAAGTCC
This sequence comes from Kuraishia piskuri, assembly GCA_030567595.1. Taxonomy (NCBI): domain Eukaryota; kingdom Fungi; phylum Ascomycota; class Pichiomycetes; order Pichiales; family Pichiaceae; genus Kuraishia; species Kuraishia piskuri. Next base: position 127,892 of record JAJLSM010000029.1, read on the forward strand.
TCTTCTTCCATTCCGCAGTCTGTGCCTCTAAATAGACCGCCATCGGGGCAGAATTCCTTGGTGTTCCAGGATATTCCTGCAAATGTCAGAGATCGCCCCGCATCCCCGGCAGTCTCCATTGCCTCACAGAAGTCGGAACAGCAACCAACGGGTCTTGTGTCTCCCTTCTTGAATGCGGCATCTCCGCCTCTCTCAGGGATCTGTAACATTAACTCTAACGGATCTATCTCCGGTATGTCTTCGCCCACGCTAAAGTCATCAGGAAGTCCTAATTTATCTAATGGCAACACCCCTGTGTTTGCGGACCAACCCACTGTACCTCAGCTCAGGACAACAGTCCCCAATTCTGACAACGGCACATTCTCGAAGCTGAAAATGCACATGCCCGCATTAGAGGAAAATGATTTGGACGAAATGGTAGAAGGTGAACTCATCGCAAAGAGTGACAGTAACGTTTCAGAGGTTCCTGTCAATGGAGCCATTTCGCGTTCTAACAGCAGGTTAGAATCTCCTGGTGGCGCCCATACCAATCCAAATACGAACCCACTTGGAAGGACAACTTCCAAAGGCCGCACCAAGCTCATACACAGGTTCCTTGGCCATAATGGCAGTTCAGATAACCTGGTTTCTTCTCCGGCTGTTGGCAATGGCGATTCATCCGCCAGGGCGCCCAGTGTCAACGGCCAAAGACCAACATCCCCCAATGGCAAGGATGATCTCTCCAACTCCCGAAGCAGTGCTGTCTCGATGTTGGAGGCAAATGGTCATTACGTCTACCAGGTGAAACATGCACCATCATCCACGAATCTTGGAAGCTCGACAATGAGCCGAACACTCTCTTCATCGTCATCTTCTCACTCGAAGAATACAAAGAGAGAGGGCTGTCTGATCACCTTTACTGATGGCACCCCACACAGACACGACTATCATAAACAGAAGAAACAACCGACCAAGGCTGCAGGTGGTATTTTTGGAGCATTCTTAGGTTATAAAAAGACCGGAAAGGATTTCGAGAATGACAAGGGAATGACCATTGAAAGTTCGATGAGTTTGCTTCCGGATTCGTATTCGGCGGCTTTGATGGACCTCAAGTCAAAGCCGGAAAATTATAGGTGGAACTACGACGAACTGGACACCGACGAAGATGAGGATGCAGATGAAAGTTCTACAAGATCATCAGTCTCGTCTGCTTCAACAGACGAGGATTATGATTCCGATGAAGATGTGGATGCGATCATTGGCATGCCGCAGCTCAATCTGATCAAGACTATGATTGAAAAGATAGAAAGCGCTCCCAAACACAAGGAGAAGCTCCTTGTTAAAGCCGGCACAAAGCAGAGTCTTGCAGAGAAATACGGAAAGATCCAAGGCGTAATTGGTAGAGGATCATACGGAACGGTGAAGATATCTGCGAAGCCGTCACCGGAGAACAAGAAGGTTAAGCAACTTTTTGCGATCAAACATCTCAAGCAGAGACCTGATGAGAGCGACCATCATTTTGGCAATAGAGTTACGTCTGAGTTTATGATTTCATCGTCACTGACCCACCAGGCTGTCATCAATACATATGATCTCATGGTGGATCCTCATACGATGACGTATTCCCAAGTGATGGAGTTCATACCGTGCGGTGATCTGTATAGCCTAGTGCTATCAACTAATGGTGAAGGTTTGTCTATAGTTGAAGCAGACTGCTTTTTCAAGCAGATACTCAACGCCGTCACCTATTTGCATTCGGTAGGTATCTCACATAATGACCTAAAGGTGGAAAATCTGCTCTTGACTGCCGACGGCCAGTTGAAAATTATCGATTTCGGTACTTCTTCCGTGTTCAAAACAGCTTGGGAAAGCAAGATCCAACTCTCAAAGGGGGCGTGTGGTTCCGAGCCATATGTCGCTCCTGAGGAATTTATAGAACAGAAGGAATATGATCCGCGTTTAGCGGATATCTGGTCTCTGGGTGTGATATACCTCATCATGGTGAACGGTGGCTATGTCTGGAATGTTGCCAAGCAGTCGGACGATCTATATGAGAAGTACCTCGATACGAGGGCAGTTTATGATGTCTCTCATGGCTATTCTAGTAAGACCTACCCTCCGTTAGTTAGAGCTGGTCGTTTCAATCCGATCGAAAGTCTGAACAAAGGCGCTCATGTGAACAGCCGCCGCTTTGTTTTGTACAGTATTCTGAGCCCTGTGCCGGAGGAAAGAATCAAGATCAGAAAGATATGGAAAAGCGATTGGGTCAAGGGTATCGAAGTGTGCGATGCAGGTCGCGGACTGATTGACAATAGAGAATTTGAACTATGTGCTACACCGGCACCAGGTGAGAATGGCCAGCCTGTTCCAGTCGTTGTGGGGATGCCTGGTGGTGCTGCAGGGTCTGGTGTTCAGAACCAACAGGAGAGTGGTGCAAGGTGGGAAGCGAGAAACAGAAGCCCCCCACCTCCCTCAAGGAATGTCTCCAGATGATTGATAGGCAATTGTATTGTTAAGTGTATACGATACCGCAGTGATTGGTTCCTTTTCACACATCGCCATGCACGTACATGTGTACTTTTATGAGATTAATGACTTTACAGAAAACTGTTTTCTTGTATTTAGTATTGTACATTGCTCCTTACTTTTATCGACACCATATCGCCTTGTCAATTGTCTACTCTGCAACCTATTAGGCCGTCTTGGATTTGTGTGTTCTCTTTCGAAGCCCGTATGAAATCATCTGATAGGCGAGGACCAAGTTGCAAATGCCACCGGCGATGTATCCAAACAAGATGATGTAGTCAACACTTCCCTCCGTAGCAGCAGCCAGGGTCGTGAAGATTCTTGCGAGAGTGCCGAGATTGTTGTTGAGAACCGTGAAGGGCGACAACATGCCAGTGGATTTGGTGGCCATGTTGCTGTAGATCTGTGGTAGTTTGCTCAACACGGATAATGGAATTGTGAGGATTTGAAGTTTCGTGAGCAGATCGCTCGAAACATTGGGGATGGGCCAATCACCCCATCCCTCATGAGGAACACCAAAGTAATCGAGGTATTGGGCTAAGCTCGAGACGGATGGATCAGAGAACAGTGAAAATGACACAGCAATCAATGCCACCACCAACGTGAACAAATTGGAAATTGCTGCAAATCCCTTCTTCCTTCCAAACAGCACAATCAAAATTGATATGACAACGTTCTGCACAGCAACAAAAGCCACCTCACCAAATTCACTGAAGGCCCGCCCGCTTCTGAAGCTGTAAGCCAGAGTGATCAAATATGAGATTGTCTCAAGGAAGTAGGAGAGCAGTGAAAGACCCCTTGCACTCTGTGTCTGGAGGATCTTGATGATCTGAGGAACTTTGGCAATGGAAGAGCCAGCGATCAGACCAACACCCAAAACCTTCGAGAAGGCGGGCTTGAGGAGCGGCTGAGCTGACTCGGAGAACCAGTCCAAGTCGAGCACAAGAGTCTCCCAAGCCTCTTCTCCAAGGAGTTGATAGCCATACTTTTGTAATTCACCACCGAGTATTTGGCGTGTATACGGCCTCGCGAAGGAAAACAGTGGCTCCAAATAAGCCTCGACTTCGTTCATGTTCATGGTGGATGATCTGGATATTACCCCAACAGACTCGATGCAGGCGAGGAAACGTTTATATACGAACCAATGATCCCCTGTTTGTTTTCAAATAAAGGACTAGATCACTAGACCACTCAATTAGCTCTATTTGGTCCAGGTGCCTGTTGTCCTCGTTATGGTTTCGACGTCCCAACATTTCACGGCACATTTCACGGCACGCTCTCCCACAGTAGTGGTATGCATGCAAACGTGGGCCATTTTCCCAAATGTGGGGCCTCGTGGCTTAACCAGCAGCTCATCTCGCACCGCATTGGGCTAAGGTGGAGAGTAATTGTTTACAGTTTGTGTTGGGCTATACTCTGGAGTAAATAATAACAACACCTGAACGAGCATGTGATTCTTTATTCTTACAAGGGGCATACTGTTATCCTGTATATAGTTCTTGGTAATTGTACTGGTCTCTTCCAGGTAGTGGCCCTCAGTACATATGTGTTATTGCGGTCTCACAACAGTCGTCGTGCGTGTGTATCGCGCAGTAAAGAGGGCGTCAGCAGTGACAGCTTCTGGAAGATATCAGAGCATTGCTCTGGAACCCCGGCATGTAGAGTCCATAAACACTTCAGTATCTGCTTACTCCCGAGCGGCCATATGCAGTAAGTTACCTATATAGACCCTTTCTGCAGAAAGCGTGCAACGCTACAACTCAGCCATTATTAAATTGTCATTTGCACACGAATCAGCCGTTTGGGCTTCAGGCTGTTGTTATCTGCGGCGGCGTCGTGCGCCTACGGTGAAGAGCTCCTTATCTTTTCGATCAGCGAGCGCTCCCTGCTTGTCAATACTTCTTCTTGCATTGAGAGAAGTTATTCGATTAGAGTATAGAGGTGATTGTTCAAGAGGGGGGAAAATTACCAATTGATCTCATACCAATCACTGGTCACAAAAAAAAATGTCAGGCTTGACAGAGGTTCAGAGTAAAAGTGTTTCTTCATTCCTGGAGAAGCTTCCCGCGTTGGTCCACGATGCAGACTACGACGAGCTGTACGGTAACCAACTGACACCAGGTGGCAAATACTATGACGAAGCAATCACCAAAGTCCTTCTGGCCAAGCTTCTCAAGGCCAACAACTGGGAGCTGACAGCGGCGATCACGCAGCTGACGAGCACTCTGCTATGGCGTAAGAAGTTCAATCCCCTTTCTGCTGCTTTCGATGAATCTCACGATGCCAAGTACAACGAGAAAGGCAGTATCACCTACAACCCCCATGCCGCTGCCAATCAGAAGATTATCACTTGGAATCTATACGGTAAAATTGGTGATCCTAAAGAGATTTTTGGCAATGTGAACAAGTTTCTCAGGTGGAGAGTTGGTCTCATGGAACAGGCTGTGCAGTTGTTGGACTTCAAAGACACCGAAAATGATTACATGGCACAGGTGCATGATTACAATGGTGTTAGCATGCTGCGCATGGATCCCGATGTAAAGAAGGGCACAAAGGCCACGATTGAGATCTTCTCTAATCACTACCCTGAGCTTCTATCCCAGAAATTCTTTGTGAATGTTCCCACTTTGCTTTCATGGATCTACAACGTGGTCAAGGCATTCGTGTCATCCGACACCAGAAAAAAATTTAATCTCCTCGGCGATGGTAAGGAGCTTAGTGCCTACCTTGGATCGGGAATTCCAGTCGAATATGGTGGGAAGTCAGGAACCTTAGAGAAACAGCGCTTCATCTTCAACGAGGTCAAGGCAAAGATAACTCCCTACGCCTCCTATTTGCTAGAAAAGAGTCTCACCAGTGAGGTTGATTAATACAGGCGCCTTGACTGTCCTTGGGTGTGATGAGTTAAACTACAATTGTATGATACCTTGTCGATCTCGTCAATATATCGTCTTGCCAGAATTGTGATTAATTAACTATATACATTGTAGTTGCAGTTTTGTTCATCTTTCTACCCACCCGATGTGTAATAATACATAAAATCACCTGCTTGAAACAAACTCATAATGTTGTACTACCACTTAAATCCATCTCAATTATATCCTGCCAAAGCCTGTACCTACTCAGTACTACAGATAGGCAAACATGAAGCGCACATAGGCACACGCTCCGATCTTAGCAGGCTGCGTATCCCTTGCATAGAGTGTTCCTGAAACTTTGGCCCCAAATGATATACAACGGATTTGATGAACAGCGAAGGTAGTTGCACAAAATAGTGCCCTATATTTTTGTGGAGGTTTGGATGCGACACATTTCAGGTGGCTTGTGTCCTTGTTGCCAATCGATATTGAGTCGGAAGATCGCGGAGGTATTGGTGGATCAAGGCTGCGAAGGATGAGTGATCACTATTCCCTCTTGGGGATATCGCGCTCCGCGACTGACATAGAGGTCAAGAAGGCTTATCGTAAGATGGCGCTTTTGTACCATCCGGATAAGAACAGAGGTGCAGATTCTGGGGAGATGTTCAAGAAGGTGAGTGAGAGTTATAGCGTCCTATCTGACCGCACGAGGCGATCTCAGTATGACCGTACATTACGTGCACCCAAAACCTCGAGACCCACCCAGAAGAAACCGGCTGCTGCTAAGACAAATTCGGAACCGGCCAATTACGGTTCAAACACCGGTTACAGCGCTCCCAAGTATAACTACAGAGACTTCCAAGAGCAACAGCGACAACAGCAGGCCTACACAAATACATACTTCCAACCACAAACCGGCCCTTACGGCACATACTACACAACAGAGGTACCACCTCCAGATCAACACACCTCCAAGTTTCATTACACAAACTACAGCTCATTCCAAGGTGGAGCTCCATACTCCCAGTACACTAGTGCTGGCAACTACACCAACCCGAACCCCAACACAACATACACAGCCTATGCCTCTCAACCTGCCTCAAATGCTGGTTACGGTCCATATACTGATGCACACTACGCGTACAACTCAACTTCTCCAAACCCAGGCTATCCTCCCAACGCGACATATACATACACAACAGGAAATACATCCACCGGAGGTGAAGCTAACCCTTCCTTCACAAGTGGTTTCGAGAAGCAGTGGTCGCGGTCCTCAACAGGCTACTCCTTCATTTCGGGTGAACGAACATCCACACGGCCAGATTTCAAACCAGAAACCACCTCTGCAACGACAGCTAATGCGGGCCCTTCTACAACAAGCGGAACTACGAACACTGCCACAGGTACCAGACAATCACCAAATTCGAAACCCAAATCGAAACCTAAATCCCGTTCTAGAGTAATCATTGATACAGATGGCGAGTCTTCCTCCGAGATTGAAGTTGAATCTGACTCTGACGCGGGCTCTGACGCCGAGTTCAAAGCAAGGTTTGTACCTGACCCAGAGCCTGTTAGGCGAAGAACAAGACAGGCGACAAAGGTGAGTCAGCCTGATTCTGCCCAAGATCGCGAACAGACCACTACCCATGAGGCGCCTTCCCCTAGGCGGAGGACTCGGAGCTCAAAATACGCGAATGAAAATGATGATAACAATGACAACGACAACGACAATGACAGCGACAACGAAGACGATGTCATTAATGGGAGTGATGGCGCTACAAACAATGACTCAGGAGATGGGGATGTATATGAAATCAAGAGGGAAAAGTCAACAGTTAAGAAGGAAAAATCACATCAAACGCAACAGAAGCATACTGCTAACAATTCCTCTGAGAGTACCATACGAACACGCAGGTCCAGCCGTTATGACGCCTCTCTCGAAGAGAGGGTAAATGCAATGAACTCAGCCTACAAGGCAGAATTCCCAGACACATCGAGTGCGAAGGACGACGTCAAAGCGGCAGGTTCGGGTGATCCGACAGATCCAATAATACTTGATTCGGGCACGGCTGACGACCCAATAGTGGTTGACGTTGATGCCGTGCCAAGAGCGAAGAGGGTTAAGAGAGAGAAAACCGGTGATGAAATGAATTCAGGCTTTACTAGCCGTTGGGGGAACAGTGGGAGGAGCACTCGTTCGACAAGAAGTACGCGTTCATCGTTGAGATCTACACATGCAAACACAACAGCCAAAGCGGATGCTCCAAAAGGACCAAGCGCTGGTGATCATGATGACAATGCGACTGTGACGACACCTAGAAGGAGAGACAGCACCCATGTGACGATGGAAGAGATACCGGATAGTGGAGTTAACCAGGATGATCAGGTTATGACAGACCAGTCACCATCTGCATCAACCATTAAGAAGCGTCAACTGAAAGAAGATGAGCCTCCTTCAGAACAGAATGGAGAAACGAAGAAGGCCAAGCCCAACAACTTTGGATTCGAGGGTTTTGGTAATGTTCCTCCTTTCACTCAAACGAGTGGTGACTTCAACATGAGCGGGTTATCAGCTACCCTTGGCGGCGAAGGTCCTTCACACGCTGCTTCTGTGAGAGCTCCTTCCGAAGCTAAGGAAGATAATGGCATTGCCAATGGAGTGCACCACAGTGCTGATCCGCAGGTGAATATCCACCGGCCTGTGAACGGTACTCTTCCGAGGGTATTCTATTCAGTGAACAACGTTGACAGCGCTTCCGCCCACGTTGACCTCCTTGATCTACACTGCTCAGAGAAAGTTTTTGAAGCGGTGCCTCCTGCTGCACCACAGCCTCCCACCAACGGTAATTCAGATGAAGACTTCAAGGAGTATGTGCAGCAATTCATCAAATACGAAGAACAATTCCTACAGTATGAAAGGATCATGGTGAGCTACTGGACAGAAAGGCACGAGGCAGATGCCCAGTTGAAATGGCGCTTCCTCACAGACAGAGCCGATAGAGAGGTCTACCTACGTGCTCTTGAGAGAGATGCGCAGGTAAGGGAGATCTGGAACAACGCTCAGAAAGAGCACCACTCATCAATGGCAACGTTCCACAGATTGAGTTCGCCCGCCAGAAAATTGTAAGATATATTGTATAATACCATCCACAGCATGATTCTTAACCTATATAGACATAGATATATATTTATGTATCTACACGGACATTTCACCACAACGCTCAACTCTATAGTGCCCATCACCCATAGGGTTGGTTCCCAAGACGCACCTCATCTCTGCATGTAAACCATCACGTGTCAACAGTGTGGAGACGCGTTCCGAGGCGGAGAGGTGTGCAGTGAATCTCTCTACCTGCAAGCTGTTTGTTAACTGCCTTATGATCTAGGATATCTGGCCCCACTAATTTGATGTATCTGTATGTATTTTCATCATCTTCAGCAACGTTTGAAGGCGTGTGGACATTTTCAAGCTCGGAACAGCGAGGCTCTCCCTACTGCCTCCCATTCACTCGTTAGGTTATCTGTGTTGTCCACGTCGCGTCCATACATCTTGACCTGAGAAGATGAATACCAACCGGCTCTTGCTTTTGGTGGTGGGAGTCCTCTTCCACCTCTTCTATCTATGGTCGATTTTCGACATCTACTTTGTCAGTCCGTTGGTGCATGGTATGGACCATCATTTGAGTACCCCAACGGCGCCGGCTAAGCGTCTATTCCTCATGGTTGGTGATGGCCAGCGTGCTGATAAAACCTTTGCAAAGGTCAGGCATCCCACAACGGGCAAGGAGGAATACCTTGCTCCCTTCTTGCGGAGTATCGTGAAAAATGAGGGTACCTATGGTATTTCGCACACTAGGATGCCAACAGAGTCGAGGCCAGGACATGTCGCAATGATTGCAGGTTTCTACGAGGATGTCTCCGCCGTTACCAAGGGTTGGAAAGAGAACCCCGTCGATTTTGACTCTGTCTTCAACCAGTCGGTGCACACCTACTCTTTTGGGTCTCCTGATATCCTCCCAATGTTTGCCGATGGAGCTACTGAGATCGACAAGGTGGACACTTGGATGTACGGTCACGAATTTGAGGATTTCACACAGTCATCCATCGAGCTTGACGCGTTTGTCTTCAATCACCTCTACCAGCTGTTTGACGCCTCCTACGAAGACCAAAAACTGGATTCTCAGATACGCCAGGATGGCAATATCTTCTTCCTCCATCTGTTAGGAACGGATACTGCCGGTCACAGCTATAGACCCTATTCCGCCGAATATTACGACAACATCAAATACACGGATAGGGAGATAGAGAAACTGATCCCCAAAGTTCACGAATTCTTTGGTGATGAGGATACCGCCTTCATCTTCACGGCAGACCATGGCATGAGTGATCATGGATCTCATGGTGATGGACACCCAGACAACACCAGAACCCCTCTCATTGCCTGGGGTGCCGGTATCAATAAACCCGTCAAGATCGCTACTCCTGTTGAGGATGAGGAAGGGTACATGGATACGTGGGACTTCTCGCATATCCAGCGTAATGATGTCAACCAAGCCGATATTGCCTCCCTTATGGCCTATCTCATTGGTGCCAAGTACCCAGCAAACTCCGTGGGCGAGCTCCCACTGGCATTCCTGGATGCACCTGAGAGTGTGAAGCTTCATTCGCTATATCAAAATGCCCACAGCATCGTTGAGCAGTATATTGTGAAGGAGGAGGAGGTGCGTCATAGCCAATTCAGTTTTAAGGAGTTTCCCAAATTTGACGAAAAGCCTATCAGTGTATATAATGAGGAGATTGAGAATCTCATTGCCCTGGTCCAAGACGAAAAGAACGAGTATGAAGCAGAGGCCATTGCCCTGGTTGAGGAACTCATCGCGGTCACTTTGGAAGGGCTCAACTACCTACAGACATACAACTGGCAACTCCTTAGAACAATTGTCACTCTGGGGTTTGTCGGATGGATCCTTTACTCATTTGCCATTTTCCTCGAGCTATTCATCCTCACTAAAAATGTACCTCAGGAGTCTGGGCTGTTCAACTACAGCTTCTTCGGTGCACTCACCATCTCCCTCAACTACATACTTTTCTTCCAAAAGTCACCCTTCAACTACTACGTGTATTTGGCATTTCCCCTATTCTTTTGGAGCCAGATCGTCATCAAAAAGAGCGTGCTGTCGGTTGGATCTCTTGAGTTCTTTAGGGGTATCCACCCAGTGAAAGTCTTTGGAATGCTTGTAGCCATTATCGGTGTGTACGAGAGCATCACTTATGGGTTCTTCAACAGAGGCATATTCACGGTCATGTTTGTTGCACTCGGATTCTACCCAATCTTTGTTGCACGCATCCCTATCGTCTCACAATTCATTCCATGGTTGCTTTCATGTGCCTTTATGTCCGGCTTTTCTCTCTTCAACCCTGTCAAGGTCGAAAGTCTGGAGCAGATCCTTGCTGGTGGCAGTCTCATGGTGCTCGTTGGTGTTGTCGGATTCTGGTACATATACACCTCTGGAGTGATGAGCGCTTTCACCATCAGTGTGGTGTCGGCCCAGATCGCTTGTCTGGTTGTATCGATACTAACCACCACAAAGGCCGTCATCTCGTTGCAGGCGAGAGATGGTTTGCCTGAGGACAGCCAAATTGGAGGCTGGCTGGCACTTGTCGTGTCCTTGACTCTCCTTCCTTTCTTGCATCATCTCAGACCTAACAAGGATTACCGTCTCAGATGTCTCATTATCTTCCTGTCGTTCGCTCCAACGTTTCTCATCCTCACTATTTCCTTTGAGGCTCTATTCTATGTGGGATTTTCGTTAACGATCCTGCAATGGATTGAAGTTGAGTCTTCGATTCTGAAACTCCAGGTCACTAGTCACACCAGAAACGGCAACGGCAAATGGACTCAACTTCTCCGTGTATCGGTGATTGGATTTTTCTTCTTGCAGATTGCCTTCTTCGGAACAGGAAATGTGGCTTCGATTTCATCCTTCTCGTTAGACTCGGTGTACAGGCTCATCCCTATTTTTGACCCATTCCCCATGGGTGCACTACTCATGGTAAAGTTGATTATCCCATACGTTCTGCTGTCGACCGGTTTGGGTATCATGAACCACAAGCTTGAGATCAGTCCATTCAGTGTTTCCACTCTCATCATCTCCACCAGTGATATCCTTTCCCTGAACTTTTTCTTCTTAGTCAAAACTGAGGGTAGTTGGTTGGATATCGGTGTCACCATCTCCAACTATTGTCTTGCCATTTTATCGAGTCTCTTCATGCTTATTCTGGAGTTAGTCAGTAACTTGCTGCTGAGTGGTGTCGAGGTTGTTAATGTCAAGGCACAGTCGAGAACTGCCGATAAATTGAGAGTAGATACTGAAGACTACAAAGAGATCGAGAAACTGACGAATATAAACGATGCCAGGCCGATCAGTGCAAGAGTGAGAAGAACAAGAAAGCAAGCGCAACAGTAATTGCTCCTACGCTTTGTAGTGAACATGAAACATAATTTAAGAAGGGAAGACGTTTCAGTTAGTTATAAAAATGCCGCCATGAGCAATGTACATTAGACGTAGATAACACATAGAACAAACAAATTCTTTATATACAGAATATATGTACAAGTGATTAAATAGCTATTTGCATAAATTCATGGCCATGTGAATACTGAGCTTCAGACGAATGCCTGCAATGCCGAATCAAGCTTAACTGCCATCTCTTCCCATTCACCTTCTCTACTGCTGAGCACTGTGATAGCACCACCGGCTCCAATCCTCCACAAAGATCTCTCAGAGCTGCTTTCAAGGTCATCCACGTAGTTGTACACACTCCTGATGACAACTGACCAGTCGCTCCTGTCGTTCAAGGACCAGTAACCACATATACCTGAATACAACCCACGGCGATTGAAACCTTCCAGCTCGTGCAACAGCTCCACGGACCTCTTCTTGGGGGCTCCAGTCATGGAGCCAGGAGGTAAGGAGTGAGCCAAAAGGTCTATGCCCTTGTAAGTCTCAGAAGTTGAACCATCCAGCTTTCCTTCAACTACACTCACCAGCTGATAAACAGTCTCATACTCCTCCACCTGCATCAACTTTTTCACTTCTACCGTTTTGAGGAAAGAGTAAAGGTCATGCCTGATTAAGTCCACAATCATCAGGTTCTCACCCATCTCCTTGGGTGTCCTTAGCAAAGCCTCTGCCTTCTCAAAAGTCATCGATGGGGTTTTCTTCACGGTGCCCTTGATCGGTCTCAGTTGCGCCGTCTCATCATCCCAGCTGATGAAGCGCTCGGGGGAAGATGACAACAGCTGACAGTCGTCGAATTTCATAAAACTGGAATAAGGAGAAGGATTCTTTTTTGTGAGGATTTTGTATATATCCCATGAATCAACCTTTGCAGGAATGAATATTTTTGTCTGTGTTGTCAGGCACAGCTCGTAGGAGTCACCATTGTGAAGGGCTTCCTGACACTTGTCAAAAGCTTGGAAGTATTCCTCTTTCTCTGGCTTGATGATCTCAATCTCGGCACCGTCGCATAATTGTTTGACGCTGAGATTTGCTGTGCCATTCGAGCTGCTGGCGCCATTCAGAGGGATGTCCTCATTCGGTTTGCAAGATCCACTGGATGCTATAAGCTTAGAAAGATTGGTGTGGATTGTGTCCAGCCAAACGTCATCCTCCCGTCTTATGGAGATGATGAAGTACTCATTCTCCTTCGCATTATGCAGGATGAATCTTTCGACGTAGCAAAGTTTAGTATCTGGGATGACTGTTGTTGTGATTGGTTTCAATTTGTCGGCACAAATGTGTTGACCCTCCTCGTACGAAAAGAAGCCAACAAGACCTCCGACAAAGGGAAACTCTGAGCCTTCAGCTGGAGCAAAGTATCTACCTGCCATATAATCCGACACATGTGACCATATGGACTGGCCATTTGACAGCAATGTGGTTGTCTGAGATGAGGAGTATCCCCATTTAGAGGTATGGACTAGTTGGGGCTCCTCCGTTGAGTGTGTAATAACATCGCTGGTGCCCGGGATGGGAATGGCGATGATCGACCATTCACCTGGGACTGAAGCACTGTTCAAAAGCAGGTAGTCAGTGTCGAGAGCGCGAAGGTTGTCACATATATCCACCAATGAGACCGATGAGTCTACCATGATGATCTTCTTCTTCAACTGGTAGCCTCCTAAGTTGTCCTTGAACTGGGCGATCAAAGGGTCGGGTTTGATGATGTGGCTATCGTGCTCAACGCATGGGGAGAGATCATGGTCCATGGAAGTATTTCTGCTTTCGTGATACTCCTTAGCCAGAACCCAGAAATTCTTCACCAAGATATCACCTTTATCGGAGCACACTGACTCGGGGTGATACTGCACTCCATAGTGGGGCAGCGACACATGTTTGGCTGCCATCAACACCTGTTCCTTTCCATTCTCATTGATATCTGTTGTGTATGCCAATGGCACAATCTTTGATGTCAGGTCTTTTGGTTTAATGTGGATTGAGTGGTAGCGGACGCAATCAAACCCAGTCTCCATGTTCAGAAACAAAGGATCAATAGTTTCGGTAGGGACGACCTTGTAGATTTGACCGTGTTTCACCTCCTCAAGATAGCTGGCCTCACAACCGTTAGCAGTGGCCAATACTTGGAATCCCAGGCAGACTCCGAGGATTGGTATCTCCTTTGTGAAGAGGTATGGTATGATACCAACATCTTTGGCAAAGCTTGGATTACCTGGACCGGGCCCCACCACAATGGCACCAAAGTTCTTCAGAAACTCGTCCAACTCCTCCTGTTGTTCCGGGAGGGAGTACGAGTCATTGTAGATGGTGTACACCTGGGTCCCGGTCGACCTCTCTACCAGACTCTTGAGGTTGAATGTGTAGGAATCATATGAATCGATAAGTAAGATGGGCATCTCAGCTGCATACAACGCATATAGGGCCCTTCCTGCTCAAGATTGGATAATAATAAACAGAGAGGTCACAATGGTGGGTCAATGTTAGTCGCCTGGCCCTCAGTGTACTGCGCTGTGCCGGTGTTTATATATAGCAGTTCGGTCTTTCTTATTGGAGCCTCTTGTCTGGCCTTCAAACTCTGAGCCACGAATATATTTTTCTAGCTCATCGCTTAGCAGACTAGCGCCGGTCATCACTGCATGCCTGCGTCGCCCGCCCTTACTAGATATTGGTCCTGCGGTAACTGAGAGTCCAAGGAGAGAAGCCTCTGTGGTAGCGGGGGTGCGACTTTGTTGCCATCTTATAATAGGCTATTCTATAATACGGCGATTAAATGGTAGCAGTGTTCATGGAACAGCGAACATTGTTGTGTTGGGTCCCATGTGGTTCTGCCGATCCGTACAAGCGGCGTCAAGCTTGTAGCATGCTAATGGTAATAACAAGTACACTCTCAATCATAAATATAACATGCACTATTTGATCTATATACAGTATAGCGATGCTCTGCTGCTCTTCTGGCTGCTGGGCATTCTTTTTCATCACTCCATCCAGATCAACTGGTCAATCTCTAAAACTTTTTCGTCAACGTGTTCCTCACATCCACCACATGGTCACCCTTTATGATTAACTTCATGCTTTGAATCACACACTTATAGTCGGCAGCATGAATGTGTGGCAGAGCTTCCTGTAGATCATTTCTGAGTTGTGTTATATCACCGGCGATCCTCCTCACCTCGGTGTAGACTGCATTGCTCTTGTAGGTTCTGTAAATTGGTAGGTTTCCCTTTGTGGTTCTTCCAACACTATAGGTCTTTGTACGCCCTCCAAATGGAATGCCAAACAACTCCTCTGGCTTGACTTCCGTCAGTTTGGGGAAGATTTCTGACCTTCTAAGAGGCTTGACGGTAGCCGAAGCGACCGTTGAGCTGTTGCGTGTGAAAGTTCTCAAGATGCTTGACATTTCCGCTTGTTTTAGTTTGTGGATGCCGTATATGTTAAGGTGTGAATGAAAAGCTTTTCCCCAAATCTCGCAAGCATGAAGCACCTATTGGAATGTAAACTAGGACCCTGAAAATAGATGTACTCACACCTAATTAACCGTATCCTCTCTCAAATGAAGTGCCTCGAGCCAGTATGCACCACTCCCATACATAAATTTTCCAGACCTGGAACTACGCTGGTTGCAGTATACATATTACCCGCCTTGCAACCCATATAGTGCTCGATGCATGCGAGTCCGGGGGAACATAGATAACGGTAGATAGAATAGGTGAAACAGAGCAAGTTAAAGATGATTCGCAATTATTCCAGCACATATAGCTCCGCAAACTCTTCATCATGTCTGCTACCCTAGCTACAGAGCTGTCTCCCGTCATAGGTGAACCGTTCCAAGTGCAGCTCACACTTCCCATTACACGTGGTGATCTAAATGTGGGAGCCAGAAACACCGTACCCATAACATGCTTTTTGAGTAAGAATGGCCCTTCCGAAGCTTTTGGATGCTATGTGTATTCCATACCGAATGTAAGTGTGAAGATCAAAGGTACTCAGCTTCCGAACTTCTGCTACTTTTGAAGTTGAGATAACTAACATGGCCGCTTCCAGCCCCGCACAGGAGAGATATTCCAGACTCTACTAAACGCAGCGCCAGAACAGCAGCTTGACATTACCAAGAGAATCTCGCAGGTGATCAGCAAAAAGTACAATGTGCCGTCTTATGTCAGTGTGTCAGGTTACATAGGTTTGGATGACACAGTATACTACATCAAGGCATTGACAAATTACATCGACGAATACTTTGAGAAGATATGATTGTTCGGCAATGGTGGATTCTGTGAGAAATGATATATGAAAGAAAATTATGAAAGGAGAACAATACACGTTCTTTCTAGAATTCAAAACAACATTGGGTTGGTATCCATACTGAGACAGATAATCCTCACTGCACCCCGGTGTGTACCACGCAAAATTCTTGACCTGAAAGAGCAGGAGATGCGTTTATGCATGAATTTTTTTTTTCTAGGAAAAGTCTAGGCACAGTCTGAAGCGACTTATGTATATAGGTTCAGGTTAATAATACAGAGAAACCAGTTATTCTGAACTACTTCTCATATATTACCCATCATAGGTCGTACAAAAATGGAAATTGCAAGACCATCTCAGAAGCAGCAACCTTCTAGGAAAGGCAAGAAAGCCTGGAGAAAACACATCGATATTGAGGACATTCAACATGGCCTTGAGGAATCCCGTGAAGAACTCAGAACACACGGTAAAAGGTTAGATGATATTGAGTCTTCGGAGCTGTTCTCTGTTGATACGGTGGGAGATGTGAATGTTGCGAAAAAGGTGCGTAAGGAGGCCAAGGTGCTCAAATCTAGTGAGATCCTTGCGGCTAGATCCAAGGCCCCAGCTTTGTCTGTCGAAAGGAACAACAGAAGTAAGAAGGTGGAGGGTGTGTCGAAAAAAGAAATTCACAGGCTCATGAAAATGGCGGGCAAAGTACAAGGTGAAACACAGACAGCTACCATTGTTGCAAGAGAGGGAATAGTCAAGGCAAAGGCTTATGATGTCTGGGGTGAAGAGGAACAGCCTTCAAGGAAGAGTACTTCCAAAAAGGCCAAGGTTCCAAAGCCAGATTTTCTTGAAAAATACAGCTCTGTGAGTTGGACACCAGCCAAGCATGCTCCAAAGACTCTGAGTCATGCTCCTCTTGCACTCAAAGAAGTGGAAACCATCCCTGATGCAGGCAGATCTTACAATCCTTCGTTTGAGAGCTGGAAGACACTTATCGAGAAGGAATACTACAAAGAAAAGAGTAATGAAGACAAGAGACTTGCATTGGAAGCACACAGAGAAAAGATTCAGCATTTGATTGACACGCTTACCGATAATGAGATTGATGAGGATGCCGATGACGTTTCAGGCACTGAGGATGATCGGGCAGAGCAGGAGGAGGAAGAGGAAGCAGTTGCAGAGAACCTCTCCATCAACAAGCCAGTTGTGGTGAAAATCAAGACCCAAGCACAGAGAAATAAGGCTAAAAGACATCAAGAAAGGCAGAAGCTAGAGCAGGAGCTCAAGGCACTCAAGAAGCAGATCTCAGAGTTGCAAAGGATAGATCGCATTAAGAAGGAGGTGGAAGTGGGAACTGCTACTGAAGACAAAAATTCCACGGGGAGCGATGCGAAGGATGGTTCTTCTACAAAGAAGAACAAGAGAAAGTTATTCAAGTATGCTTCAGTCCAAGAGTCTCTTGATGTGAAGCTTTCGGACGAGCTGTCGGATTCCCTGAGGAAACTGAGACCTGAGGGTAACATGCTACTTGATCAAATGAGGAAGCTGCAGGAGAAGGGTGTCATTGAAGCTCGTGTGCCAGTCAAGAAGAGAAGAAGATACGCGCCCAAGATTACTGAAAAGTGGACCTACAAGGACTTTAAATAGAACAGATAGAGCAGTGTCATTGGATTTATTGTTGTATAGTATCGTGCAATATATATGCATATATGCATATTTTTATCCAAATGTCTCATCCAACTATATGTATATCTTTCTGCAAAATAGTATCGGCAAGAGGCTCAACCAACTCTCTGCAAAAAGCATATGACGGGCTAGGAGCAGATCTGGTGCATCTTTCCTACGCGCAGATAGCAATTCCTTCTCTCAGCAGCGTCTGCAGCGGTCCACGTGAGCGCATCACAGTACAGTAGGGCTGGGCAGAACAGGGCAGAACCCTCACAGAGCCGGAAGAATGGCAGGGGCCAGACTGCAGTAGCGAGAGTAGCGCAATGCCTTGCAACAGCCATAGTCCCCATTTGCTCGGCAGAGGCGCGCGCTATCAGTGCAGGGAGCAAGCACCAAGCAGCAAAGGGGCTGTGTGCGTTCACCGACCCTTTTCTCTAAGTTCGCCATGCACATCGTGGAAGGACGCGGGTAGTTTGAGTTTCCCCTCAGCGGGTGCGATTCATTAATAACTCCCTCGCAGAGGGTTCTTGGCTGTTTCATGTTGGAGTGCAGCGATTAGGCAGGAGGAACACTGTAATTGAAAAGGCAATATTTCTGTCTGAGAAGTGTTGTATGCGCATACAGTAATGCTTGCTGTAGTGACATCCCACGCTGGAGTGGGAAGCTTGTAGTTTTTAGTATGTTCATCAGAAGCAGGCAATAGGGGTTTCTGCCATTAGGCCTGTGTGCACCATCAATGTTGCATCCATTTTCATGAACAATTTTGCTTTTGTATTTTCATTGTGGTCAATTTACCTTCATCGTATATGACATAGGGTGTTTACATATAGCCGAGGAATAATTGCGTTGCAGACTGGAGTGATGCAGGAAGGTGGAGTGCTGCATAGTAACGCTGATGCACGCCAATGCCTTCCCACGCAGCTTGGGTCACCGGTCCATAAGGGGGAATTGTGAACAAAAAAAAGGCACGGGACCGTCACTGTAGATAAAGCGAAGGGCACGACTCCTAACTGGTGCATGGAAGGATTATTTGAGATTTCGTTGATTTTTGCCAACTTGGTGATAATTTCAAGGTGTCGATGCCAGGCAACTTCTTATCATGGATCACATATAGAGACACTCGCTACTGCGGTATAGCTAGAGTTTACGTAATACACTACAGAGGGTACAACACACCGCTACTCTATCTGCTCAAAACGGTCGCTTGACTGTTACCAGGCATCCCAGGGACATGAGGTTCATAGCGAGGATAGCTCTTCTTACGGCACTTTCACTGCTTGTGGTGATATCACTGGCAACAGGGTTCCCCTCACATCTCAACTCTGATTCTGTACAACGGGCGGCCGCAAAAGTGGCAGCAACATACCAGACAGCCATGTCAGAAGCTGTCGAGGAAAAATCCAAAAGTCCTCTAGAAAAGAGAAATAGGCTCATCATTGTGCCCTGCCACTCTATCTGGCATTCCAAGCATGGTGGCAGTTTTACTCAACCAGTTGACGAGAATCAGAATGAGCGGCCATTACGAATTGGGGAATCAAGCTCTGAATGGGAGTTGGCACCCTTCCAGATTGAGTCCGAGGATCATCTTTCCTTCATCAAACATATAGAAGCAGGCGTGCAGGAGCTACATGAGTCGTTGAATGATGCTATTTTGGTGTTCAGTGGTGGCCAGACCAAGGCCTCTGCCGGTCCCATCAGTGAAGCACAGAGCTATTATTACCTGGGACATGCTAGGGGGCTGTATGGCATGCCTGATCGGTCAAAGGTTGTGGGGAATGTGATGGAGAATCTTATTTTCACTGAAGATTATGCCAGAGATTCGTATGAGAATGTTTTGTTTTCCATCATGCGTTTCAAAGAGGTGGTAGGCGTTTACCCCGAATGGATAACCATTGTGGGCCTCGAGTTCAAGCGTTTCAGATTCTTGCAGCAACATTTGAACGTTCTGGAGTTCCCAATTGACCACACCAAATACATAGGTGTAGGGCCAGTTTACCCACCACCAAGGACAGAAGAGGAGAAGGGAGGATGGGAATCGAGAAAGAAGAATTTTTTCAACGACCTGAGAGAGAGTGAGCTGGCCAATGCCATAAAGCCGTTCGAAACGTTTCGCTTCAGCGAGGGAGGCTCGTTATTTGCCAAGAAGAATGCTCGAAACCCTTTCAAACGATTCCAAGGTTACGCTTCTCACTGTGATGGGAATCAATACGGTGATGAGGCCATGAAATTGTTGTTGGAGATGGATGACATGGTCGAAGGTGCAGCGGAGGCAATATACAAAGAGAGCATAAGCGGAAGGTTCCCATGGTCACCACGACCAGAAGAAACTATAGACAAGGACGCTGATAATACTAACTGAGAGCCAGACACAGATAGATGAAAAGGCTCAAACTGCACAAAGATGTAACTCTACATGAATTACCAAGTCGCAGGCGGCTTGAATATATTAAAATATTTCTGCATCATTTGTACTCATCTATTCACGCTCATTTTTGAGTTAAAGAAGAATATCAATATCTATAAGAAAAATGTTACACCATTTTCATGCAACAGCCACGCTAGGAGCTCCATCCAGCATCTCCCTGAGCTGGGATTCGCGCTGGGTATATTCATTCACCTTAGCCAGCTGAGCTTCTAGTTCCATTATTTCCTTGTCTATCACCTCGTTGTAGGTATCAACACCTTCAGAAACGCTGCTCAGCATCTTGATTGAATCAATGCCATGGGAGCTTGGTGTTTTGTGGTATTTGTTCTTCAGACGTGTGAACTCCCACACAGACGAACCCTCTCCCCCTGATGGGTTGTCCTTCAGCTCCAGGCAACAATCATGGTACTTAACCAGCAGTGGCCTATGTGAGATGGTGATCAGTGTAAAATTCTTCTTGATAAGCATCTCGAATAGGTAATCTTCAAAGTCATATGAAACCGCATTGGTAGGCTCATCAAGCACCAGGAACGGCCTGTTGTTGAACAGCACACGAGCCATGATGAGTTTTTGGCGCTCACCGCCTGAGAGGATGTTGAACCACGAGGTTCCGGTAATGCCCGACGACGTAGCCGTTGCGGCTGTGATACCTGTTGATGCGTTCTTGCTTTCTAAGGGTTTTATCTCTCCAGTCCTACCGTTAACCACAACGGTGCCACTTTCCTGTTCAGCGTCCGTGCCCGTGATCTGTGGAGTGATAATGTTGTTTCCGTTTGGACAAAAGTTAAAATCTCTTCCAAATCTATCAAAAAGATATCCGAGGCCAACCTCTTCAAGATACTCAAGGAGGTCATCATCTGTGTAGCCACGCTGGTGCATTTCATCGAGAGACATGGGGTAGATGATCTGATCTCTTAGCGTACCTGTTGCCAGGAAGTATGGCTTCTGAGAGACAAACATAATTTCAGACTCGGAAGGTTTTGATAACAGCCCATCATAAAGCGGCCAAAGTTCGGACAGCACACGCATGATAGAGGTCTTTCCACTTCCATTTTTACCTAGGATGAGAAGGTTTTCATGTCTGTCGATCTTGATATTCAGATTATCCAGCAGATGTGTGCCATTGATTCCTTGGCTTGAGGGCACAATCAATGGCACACGTTCCAGTCTCAATCCTGGATAGTTGGTCTGTATGGTTCCATGAATTCCAACTGGATTACCTCCATGGGGCATGGTGCTTACACCTACCATGCTATGCAATCTCTGTATAGGGCCATGGGTGTTGCTCTTGTGAAGGAATGCAAGGTTCCTAGAACTTCCAAAACCTGTTTGAGCATACGATGGAGACATTCCATATTGGAATCCAGCATCATGCACCTGGTGAAGGCTCAGTAAGAGAGAGAATATCCTGTCAGTACACCCAGAGAGCCTCGAGACATCCTTCATAGAATACATCAGCCTCGAACCGGCATCTGCCATGGACAGCATCAACCTCTTGTTGACGATAAACTGTTTCATATTCTTCGTCTCGCTGCCATGTGACTTTTGAGAGCCTTCTGGTGCTAGAATGATCGGAATACTTGCAAACAAGTACCCCAAACCAGACCATGTATATTTCAAAACGTAGTCTTCCCAAAAGCCATACACAAACCTCTGATTGATCTCCAAAGAGATCTGGTTGAGCAGGCTAAAGAAAATTCCCTTCATCTTCTCCTTCTCGAGAACTATTCCTTGGTAGAAAGATATCTCTTCACAATTGTTGATCAGATTCATGTTGTAATTGAAGAATATTCCTTCCAAAGCTGTCTTCTTCTTATGTAGAGAATTGAAGTTTGGTGCCTTCATGCGTAGAAACCATCCCGTAAGAAAGTAGTTGAAAAAAATGCCCAAAATGCCAAAGGTGCCAAGGGTGTCTCTTAGATAGAAGCTGAAGAAGATCAAATCCATGAATGGCTTTCCAGTGTTGGAGAAAAGGGAAGTGAGACATTCGGAAAACTTCTTGATATCTTCGGTCAAGTACTGATCCACATACTTGTAGTCCAGCTTATACTCCTTAGAAAGATAGATAGACTCCGGGCTGTTGTTGAACTGCAATTTGTAGTACACCAACCTTGGGTCCATGTAGAGATCATGGCAATATCTCACAAGATTTGTCCTGAAGTTCAAAGCCAACCTCTTGGTGAGGTACTTGATGCCTGCATTGGTATAGGAGGCAGGCACAGCAAACAGGAACCAATAAACCAAGTCCCTCGCAAACTTTCTGCCTTTCAAGCCAATCAAATCCTTGACAATTTGGCCGTCCAACTTGGTCACCAGCAGTGATAACCAGGTTCTAAGGATGAGACAAAAGATATGAGTGATCAGCAGAGTGGTATTCTTGTGAAAGAAGTTGGGAATCAGAATCTGTTGCCAGATGATTATCAGCTTCCGGATGAACTTGGAGCGGAAAGCCTGGGAATAACCATACACACCTGGTGGTAATTGCAGAGAATTTGTGTCCATTTCAGACAGCGCAGATGTCATAGGCAATGACCCTGAAGCTGCAGCTGCAGCTGCAGCTGCAGCCTGGGCAGCAGCTTGTTGAGACAGCTCTATTTCATCTTTCAAGTACTTTTTGAAAACCAGCTTGTCCGCTTCGTACTTGTCGTAGTTTGTGGGTGGAATCACCACACGTATGGTATTGCCGGCATGTTTGTACGGCACGTATATAGCTCTGGAGCCGTTTGCCAGCTTCATAGAAGATTTCGATCTCCTCAGTGTCAGTGCACGCAGATCATTTTTCTTGGTGAGCCTGTTTCTGAACAACACAAGCAGCTTGTGTATGTTGTATATGAGCCCCACAAGCCCTGAAGATGCTATCGTGAGAATGAAAAGCAGCACAGGCTTGGATTTCCATTTCAGGTTGAGGTTCTTGAACGCCTTGTGCACTTTCCGGAAGTGTGCTATATGGTTGCGGAGTGCCTCTTCATAATGGCTGGCAATAACCAGACCGTCAGTAGCCAACTTGGATAATACTGAAGGCATCTTCTCGCTCAGTTATGCTATCGGAGTTGTGTTCCTTTCATGCAGTAGGGACAACTGTTTAAGACTACAAAATGATGTGTAGTGAATACTTAATTTCAACGCAGTTTTTCACACACCCTCTATATTTTTTCCAGCATCGAGAAACACCTAGGTTTATATACCCTAGCGAGCCGCTTTATTGGCATGTGATCGCACATGTCATCTTTCTGCAGTAGTGTGGTGCAGAATAGTGGCCCTTCCGTGCAGCTCCGCAGCCCGAAATGTGGGGTAGTCCACTTTCAGTATCAGAGCATAAAGGAAGCAGTGCATATGCTGCTGGTTGCTGTGTGCACGGGAGATGAGCTGGAAAGTAACGACACGACACTTTGAGCGAAGGCAGAAGAGCCATCGCCCATCGAACCAGGGAATTTAGCTTGGACAGGAGAAACCGGTGTACCCTTTACACGACCTGCAGCTGATATTGCGCAATCGGCCGTTAGACTGTATGTTTTTAGCTTGAGGCTTGGAATCGCGCATCTGCGGGCGCGGTATTTTTCAGACAATTAAGGATATGCTGTAGTTGTGATTTGGTGCGTATCATGGTATAGATATAGAAGAGGACACTAGACACATTCATATATAGAGAGAAAGAAGTTGTATATTCACTGGACTTTTTTTTCGTTTGTTTATTGCTTTATAGAAGGTTTGGTTATACTCAGAACGACCAGACTATTGCATCTCTCGGCTGTTTCACGCCATCTACATCCCTTTATTCATACATAGACACAGACACAGACACAGACACACATCATGGGTTTGCAAGCGGTTTCACAGCTCCTTGGGTGGTTATATGTGATATTATGGGTAAGTATGCTCACTTTATTTTTGGTTTGTTGCTGTTTCCTGCCTCTCTTGCTAACACCGGCTCCAGAGTGTATCGTTCTATCCCGCGCTGTACTTGAACTATAAGCTTAAGTCATCTGATGGCTTTTCGATAGATTTCCTTTACCTGAATACTCTGGGATATGCGTCTTACTCATGCTCTCTCATTCTTCAGGTGTTTAACTTTGCAGTGAGAGAGCAGTTCTACGAACGGTATGGAGACTACCCTCTTCTTAGCTACATTGACGTGGTGTATTCCATGCATGGGTTTGTACTAAACCTGGTGGTCCTCTCGCAGGTTTACTTTTGGGGCTTCAGAAGGACTATCTCGTCATCAGTACACACTTTCACCAAGCTGTGTTATATTGCCGTGCTCACCTGGCTCTTAGTGAGCTTATGCAGGTTATTGGTGTTGCACAACCTGCTCTTTGTGGACTTCGCGGTCACTCTCTCTTACTTCAAGATCGGACTCAGTTTTTTCAAGTACATTCCTCAACTATACCACAACTACAAGAGGAAATCATGCATCGGCTACGCAAAGTCTCAGATCTGGCTCGATCTGTCCGGTGGTATGTTCTCGCTGGCCCAGCTGGTGTTGGACTCCTACATCGACAATAAGAACCACATGAAGTGGTCGGAAATTTGTCACAACAGAGGCAAGTTTGGCCTGAGCCTTTTGACCTTCTTCTTTGACTTCTGTTTCCTCGCTCAGTTCTATCTGATCTACAGAAAGAGCGACATGGAAAAGATGAGAAATCTTCACAAACGGAGTGATAGTACAGAGGAGGAACCTCTACTGCCTTCCACAAAATTTTGATCCCTAATAATATACAAGCTGGTCGCAGCATCGATCAGCTCTTTTCTCTCTCCAGCTCTGCGTGAGTATGAACTCTATACCCACTTACATAGCTATGATGATGTATGCATGAATTTTTGGGTTCGTGCACGCAATATGCACAACCTCTGACATTTTCGGGCTCGGTCTCTCTGTCTCTCTATGAAGAGATGGGTATATGTTCCTCACTTCCGGCAGTAGCCATATTTATACTTGAGCATAGGTTTTCGATTTTGTTCTAATGAAATTTGGGTTGTAATATATTTGAGTTACCCTTACTCATACAGACTTTATATTATGATGCTCCTAATCAGTGGTGTCAGAGGTGCTACTCGCACGGTACCATCTCGCAGGATGTTGTCTACGATGATGATTAATACACGGAGCAGGCGAGCTTTCTCCTTCAGAAGACAACACACCTTGGACCTGAGAAGTGGAATCCAGATAAATAGCCGGCGTTCTCTATTCATACAAACACATACAACACCCAATGAGTCTGCTCTCAAGTTCGTGCCCTCGATGAAGCTACTTCCGGCCAATCAGACCGTGGAGTTTCTCTCGGGAAGAGAGGCCATCAAGTCTCCACTGGCGCTGAAGCTATTCGGTCTGGACGGAATCCGCTCAGTGATGTTCGGCGAGGACTTCATCACTGTTGAGAAGACCCCTCAGGAGGACTGGCAACTGTTAAAGCCTGAGATCTTTGCCGTTCTCACGGAATTTCTTAACTCTGGTGCTCCCATCTTCAACAATGATACCGATGCGGCCGCAAGCATGTCGAAAGCAGGAACAGAGTTCCATGAGGACGA
The DNA here is from genome assembly GCA_030567595.1 of Kuraishia piskuri. Lineage (NCBI taxonomy): Eukaryota > Fungi > Ascomycota > Pichiomycetes > Pichiales > Pichiaceae > Kuraishia > Kuraishia piskuri. Next base: position 153,625 of record JAJLSM010000029.1, read on the forward strand.
CGATGAAGTCGTTGAAATGATCAAGGAACTCATCTTTACCAGGATCAGACCAGCAATCCAGGATGATGGTGGCGATATCGAGTTCGTTAAGTTTGTCGAGGACACAGGTGTGGTGTATTTGAGACTTCGCGGTGCCTGTAGGACATGTGATTCCAGCTCTATTACCTTGAAGAATGGAATCGAGTCCATGTTAAAACATTACATAGAGGAAGTTACAGCAGTTGAGCAGATTGAAGATGAGCCAGAGACACACGAGGCACAAGCGGGTGCTGAGTTTGAAGCAGCAAAGGTCGTTCCCAGAGGCAGAAACGAGGTTGAAGACATCCCTCCTAGTCTGTAAAGTTTTCTGTAGATATTCGATCTCAATCTTTGTATATAGCTCTCCTGGAGTAAATAGCTCTTCTCGCGATTTCACGTCGATGGTTAACTTCGGCAATGGATGATTTCTCTAAGATATGACAATCTCATTGTAAAAAATGACTGTAGTAGTTATATACAAGAACAAACACAATATTCGCCCTCTGCAATTCGATCAACTTCAACAAAAAAACAATATTGTGTATGAGGTCGTTAACATCGTCTCAGTAGGCCCATTATAAAGCCATGTTTCACTCCACTCTTTTGCATTCCGATCTGCTTTCAAATTCACACTTCTGTGATTTTTATTTGTTTTCATCTGGTCTCTTGCCCACCTGTTACAACCACTTCCCTCCGTTTCATCATGGTCTAGGAACACCCGTACCATCTCTTTGTGAAGTTCTTCTGCGGTTCGTATTTCCAGAAACGCCCCCAGAACTTCCACTGCTGCTGTTGAACCTCCTATCAAGCCTTCCCCCTGGACTCGTGCCGTAAGCACCTGGGACATAAGGGTAGACAGGCGCATAAAAGGAAGGCACAGGCATTCCAACACCCATTGGCATGCCCATACCAGGATTGCGAGGCATATCGTTTGAATGATACCCTTGACCCTGGATTCCACCGGCTGGGAAATAAGAAGGGACTGCCATTGGCATTGCGATGGGACGGGAGTTCGCCATGAACGAGTTCTCAACATCACCATCCCTGTTGTTTATATTCAACTGAGGATCACTGGGCCTTCCCCCAAGTGCCGGCTGAGGTTGCCCTGCAATCGCCAAGCCAGGGTATGAGGGATTAAACTCATAATTGTAACCATATGGTTGTCCATCATATTCTGCATCGCCAGGAGGTGGTGATCCCATAAACGGTATGGTAGAACCATACCCAGAAGGATAAGATTGAGCCATCTGAGCCATACCTCCTGTGTAACCCAGTTGAGGTTGTTGTGGATAAGGGTTGTAATATACTGCGTTCTGCTGCTGTTGTTGCTGTTGCAACTGTTGCTGCCTCTGAGAATAAGAAGGGTTTTTGTTGTAATATCCATAAAGGTTATCACTCATACCACCTGCAGTTCCCAAATTACCCATATTGTACACCTGGCTGTTTCTGTTGAAGATCACCCCAGTGTGACTGTTGCTGCGAGGCATTCCATTGCTATGATGCTTTGCGCTGCGGTGTGGACGATTTATCGTAGACATCATATCCGAGATAACTACGCTGGAATCATTTGGATTGTTCGGATGGCGTCCCGTGTTTGAATAATCAGCCAAAGCACTGAAATATGGCTGCAAATGATTCTGGTTGTAATGGTGGACAACTCCAAAGCTGCCTACTCTATGCTCCTTTCTCTGTGCAAATGAAACAGACAAAGCGTATACCTTGGTCTTTTTCTGGAAAGCATCAGCCTCCTGGTCGCTTTTGGCTTCCTCTCGGCCTTCAGTTTCAACCTCTATCTGGTGCCCATTCATGCCAACCAGGGCACGTGATGCATCGATGGGTTTCTGAAAACAAACAAATCCGAACCCTTTGGAAACACCCACCACTGATCCAACAGCATTTGTTGAGTCCTCGGATGTGCTGTTACTTGTCATAACCTTTGCACTAACAATAGGGCCGTATTGAATGAAGAGATCTTTCAGCTCCGGATCTCCATATGAAAGGGGGAGGTTCTTCACGTAGAGGTTGGAGTCCTGATATTGAGGACCAGCAACCGGCAAAGCAGGTGCTAGAGAAGAGACCATATTCGCCCTCGAGGGATCAAGAATATACGTTGGTGTCCCAGTAGGCGTCGCCCCAATGAACGGAGGTGGGGAAATGCTTGTAGGTGTAACACCTGCTGGTGCTGGTGCAGAGGTGGCGAAGCTCGCATTCAGGCTCTGGGGGCCCTGCGCAGAAGCCGATGACGGGGATAAGGATGTAGCCCCAGATGGAGACGGAGACCCATAGGACACAGCGAGGTACCTATAAGCAAGAGACTGAGGGTGATACATATGATGGCTACCGGTAAACTGATCAAGGTGAAGAGTGTTCCCACCCCCAGCAGAGATCATTCTTTTTCTCTCTGCCCTCCTTACGGAAAGATGAATACCAGGCCGCATCTCGTAGTTATCCAGCTCAGACATCGCCTTCCAAGCATCTTCGTGTTTCTTGAAATTTACAAATCCATAACCTTTCATGGTCGCGTCTGGATTATTGGAAGACCCCTCAGAAGCATCCCCGCCGGCTGTATCCTGAGGTTGCTTTTCTTGCAACTCTGTGTCCTTTGCAAACACAGACTCCGAGATCTCGGCATCTGACGGCAAGAACGTTGACTCAATTTCACCGTACTTGCTGAAAAGAGCCCTTATCTCATCCTCAGAGGAATCCGTAGGGATATTCTTCACATAGAGATTGGTGTACTGAGTTTTTTCTAATTCCAGCCTTTCCAATCTCTCACGTTTGGAAATATGATGATTGACAAAGAGCTTGATCTTTGAATCATTTGACGAAGAATCTGTGTCTGATGATGTGGCCTCCTCTCTGATACCCAATATAAGTTTCTGGGTATCCCTGCCATTAAGTCCCTCAATGGCAGCATCAGCAGATGATTTCAGCTCATAGTTGATGAACCCATAGCATTTGCTCTGGCCAAACTCGTCATTGATGATTTTACAAGATAGGATATTGCCAAATGGTTTGAAAATTGAAAATAGCTCCTCTGAGGTTGTAGAAGGCAACAATCCTCGTATATACAGGTTACCGGGATGAGACATGGTCTGGTACTCCAATGACACCGAGACATGCTCGTTTGAAGCTAGGGTTCCAGACAAATTGAGCAATTCTGCCGCGGCCTTCTCAAAGTGTTCAGCCTCATTCATGTCATTGAATAGCACGGAGAATGTTGTCTCGTCCCCGGTCACAACGGTCTCGTAGCCATTGCACTCTAGCGGTTCGGCAGTTGGAGATGGGGAAGAAGAGCTGCGATCTGGCTGATCCGGCAGGAACACCAACGATTGGTACTTACCGGAAGAAACCAATTTGTTGATGATTGCCTTCAATTCATTGCCTCCACTTTCTGTTTTGTCGTTGTGTTTTATGCGAACCGTCGCTGTGCTATCGAGTGGCGTTTCGTGAAGCTGGGAGCTGTTCTCGAAACTTAACACCGAACGGACCGAACCAGCGGTCTCTCGCTCCATGGAGGCCTCGGGTTCTATCATTTCTCGCTCCGATTTGAAATAAAGATCCCCCATATCTGGATGAGCAACGGATTGAGGTGTTGAGACGACTTTAGATATACCGGAGGTTGAGCCTTCAGAATTTGTCGCCAGAGTACTCTCTCCAACAGTATGATGTGTGGAACCTTCGGCAACTACGGCTGCATCCAATCCGGCATTTAAATCCGAAGTCAAAACTGTCATTTTTAAGAGCTAAAAAAATGGGTTTTTCTGGCTCCGCTTGGCACCCCCAATGCGATAGCCTGCAATGTCGGTCACTCTTATGAACATCATGTGAAGTGAACTTTTAATGAAGAGTTGGTACCAACCCAATTCTGGGATGGAAACCGAGCACAGGATTGTCTAGATTGAAGCGCACGCAGTGAATAGAAGTGCACGCAGTAAATGCGAGCACTGCATCTGCGTGCGTCTATGTATGCGCTAGCACTCGATTGGACTCCCAACCGTTCGATGGGGGGCGAGGTGATGCATGCAAGTATGCTGCAGGATTGTGGTCATTGCAAGGAACTACTACGTCGCTAGCTGGCCTCGAAAGCATGTTCAGCGTAGAGAAGAGGCAGGCGGTGAGGCATGGTGACAGTAGTGGCGGCAGTAGTTTCCTCGACGGTGGGCGCCGTCTTGTTACTGTTCCTTACTGGATCAAATCGGGTGGGGAAACTTGCACGATGTCCCCCCTCTCTCTCTCTCACCCCGAAGTGAGGCATTGCTTGCTCAGCCTTCGCCAAAGACAGGTACGGGGAGAATAATAGAGTACGCTTGGCATGGGGAGGTTTGGGCGCGCTCTGTTTCCCCTACATGGCTGGCTGGCTGGCTGGCGGGCTAGCCATTTTGCACCAATGACTCGGTAATACACACTGGTCATCTGTCAGAAAGCTGCCTACAAGGCCCGAAGGGGCTTGTCCATATTTGGTTCCAAATAGCCTGAACGTTCTTCGTCATTACTAGTTTGAATAAATTTTCCCTGAATCAAGAAATGCGGTTTAGGATTTTCGCATGATCTGACGTCACGCACCAATCACCAGGTCTCGATCCGAGCAAAGTAAAGAAAAGAGAAAAATTGCGATCAGTGATATTGCTCGTATAAAAGGTTACATGCAGCGAGTAAAAACCCACAGCCCGCCTCTGCGTATCATCAACTTCAACTGTAATCAGCACTACGACGGTTGACCATGGCTCTCACGCGCCGATACCAATCAACAGTTTCCGGTTGTTGCTCTTTTTAGGCAACCTAATGTACCTTTGACGGGCAGTTGCGGCGTGGCTAAGATGACGGCCTTGACACATTGACACAGGAGAGGATCTCAGTGACCCCTCTGCTATAGCTCCAACCGTTACTTATTTCACGCTTGGGGCAAGCCCCGTCGTTGAATCATGTCCCCTCTTAAGCCCAAGTTCCCTTGGCTCATGGCTAATCTTATGCGGAAATTAGTTTCCCTGTATGTCTCATACTGCACAACCTTCATAGCCAGTCTTTTGTTCTCCTGCCACATGCACTAGTGCCCTCCTATCTGCAGCCCTGTGAACAAGTAAGTGACCCATGCTCCATGTAACCTTACCAGGTGGGTCGTCGCACGCTTCCCCCACTGTGAGATTAAGTGCCCCACTAACTTTAAGTCTGCATGAGCCTTTTCTCTCCGTAGGCATGGCTCAAGTGACCACTAGAAACAGAGCCTTCATAAATGGTCTGCACGGGCAAAGGAAGGATGAGTTCGAGTCTATAATCAGGATCAGCCAATTTGTGTCTAGAGACAAAAACCAACCCCTCGTGGTCTCTCGGGACAGGTGCAATATGCTGAAATTGACGTGGAGGGCCAGCCAGATGGCATCACCACGTGCATAAGAGCCCAGCACAGGCAGTTAGTCGATTACAATTTGGAACAGAATGTGGGTTCATATATAAAGAATAGAGATTAAAAGGGTAACACCTCATAAAAATACAATACAACAAGCTAACCAATAACAATCCAACCAAGTGGAAGGCGATTGTGCGACACTTGGGTACATAAAGCGCGGCAGACAAGCTTTAAATGATACCATCAAATAGAAAAAAGGGAGAAAAAACAAAAGGGGAATAAGAGCCACACGAACTAATATACAAATACTTGGTTAGATAATTCTAACTTATTTCTTAGCAGCAGCCTTCTTTGGGGCAGCCTTCTTAGGAGCGGCCTTCTTGGCAGCTGGCTTGGTGACCTTGGCAGCGGCCTTCTTTGGAGCAGCCTTCTTAACGGCTGGCTTGGTGACCTTGGCAGCAGCCTTCTTTGGTGCGGCCTTCTTAGGAGCAGCCTTCTTGGGGGCGGCCTTCTTTGGTGCAGCCTTCTTTGGAGCAGCAGCTGGCTTCTGGAGCTTAACTGGGCCGGAAGCACCCTTTGGCTGGACAAAGTAACCAGCGGCAACACCACGTCTGAGAGCAAGGTTGAACTTGGAGTCAAAGTTGCTGACGTGGTAGTTGGCCTCGATGTACTTCTTAAGAGCCTGACGACTGTATTGGGTGTTAATGGTGACACGATCACAAGTAGAACAGTAAACAACCACAACAAAGTGTTGTGAATACGCGCCAAAACAAAAAAAAAAACACCTACCTAGAACCGTTTCTGTCCTTAAGAGTGGCAATAGCGGTGGAAATCATCTCTGGGAATTGGTTAGTCATCTCTCTGTCTATCTGCGATAGAATTGGTTTAACTCACCCTTGTAGGTCTTCTTGGCCTCGGCTGGGGCAGCAGCCTTCTTAACTTCGGTCTTTGGAGCCATTGTTGATATTTGTTTGTTGTTGGTAAGTTGATACTAAATGTTATCCTTAGTGATGAAGAATAAGAAAATAATAAATAAACGTGTTATGATGGTTTATCGATAAATGTTGAAGAGAGAAAAGGGAAAAACAAAGCAAAACAGGGAGCGGAAGCAAACGAGAGCGAATTGGGGGGGTAATGAGCGTGGTGGGTACGACGCAGCAGTGAGGAGGGAGCGCATCACGGGCACTGAGAGCCACCCACATAATCAGGCGAAAATCAAAACAATGCAAAAAACACAACAACAACAGACGCCATCTTCTCTTGATTAGCGCACTACACCGCGCTATCTCTGCTTCTACTTCCTGCATGACATCGCATCTACGCTCCCTTACTGAGTCGCCGTGATGCATGGTGGTCTCCAGGCTCTTCGTCTGGATGACACCTCTGCAAAGAGGCATCTCTACACTACACATGCCCAGGGCCTCAGTTCTGCTGCTTTTGCAGGTAACGAGGAGGGGTGGCATCTCAAAGGCTTGGCATGGGTCTGATTGCGTTGAGGAGATCTCTGGGAGAGATCTACTTTTTGCAGGTGTTGGTTGTCGATTTGGCCAATCATGTTGCAGGATACATAGGATTTGTTTACTAGAGGGACACGGTGATGGACCTTCTCATCGCCTGGTTTCACAACTCCTAGAAGTTGCTATCTACGAAGATCCACATTCATGTTTGATATTCAATATGCTCAGAAACTCGTTGTAGTTGATAGATAATACTATCGGAGTGTCTCTCAACTTTAGCCTTAACATGATGTTGGGAATACTACTGTCTGCACACACTACCTTCTCTATACTTGATATTCAAAAATGCTGAAACAAAAGCATCTTTAAAGTCATCTTCCAGATTATATTCATTTTCTTTTTTTGACACAGAATAGCAAGTCAATCCAGCTGGATGCTGAAGGCCTCACCCTTAACGTCCATCTGTGCCGCACTCATCGTTGTGTTTTTCACACATCTCCTCGCACTACTATACCTCTCCACACTGTGTATACCCTTTGATCTCTGTCCTCTTCATGCAATCGCGCAGTAGCCCTCAATCTAAACTCATCGTGTCAACCATCTCGCTCTCCCCAGTGTCTACTGTCGTTTTCTTACGGTTCAATTAGATAAATCTAAAAAAAATTAAAAGAAATAATATGCGAACAGGGCCATACTGCTAAAGTATGTATGGATAATAGTAAACAAACGACCAATCGCACTGGTAGGTCCCACGTAGGTGGTGTAGTGAACTACAGTAAAAGGACCATAGAGAAATCCAATATAGGTTAGTTACAGAGCTTGGTGTCTTGTTCTGTTTGTTGGTGTTATCCAGATAAACTCATAGCCAGGTTATTCTCTGTTTTTGTGGTTCTGTCATTGTTGGTTGTCTGCTCTATACCCACCAGGTCATCCCGAACCTACCACAGTCCTAATGATATGGAGGCAGAAAAAATGAGTGTATCATCGTATGAAGATCAGCAGGCCATTGTGCCGGGTCTCCAGCTGATGGAGTCCGGGGGTGAAATACAAGATAACCACATTTCTGACACCCTCCAGCCCACAGAGGAAGAGGTCTCGCCACAGATTGCACATCAGCAACCCATTGATAACGCTGCACAAACAGAAGGTGATAAGAGGCGTCTAGAAGAAGTCACTGAGACTGGTCCAGACGATATCCCGGTGCAGAAAAAAGCTAAGGTGATAGCTGAACCCATAGAGGAAGCACCTGTGGCACCAGCAGGTGCTAGCCCCAATTCCACCACCAACACAGAGACTGGGGAGGTCAACGGAAACAGCTCCATTGCTGAATCTCCTGCCACTACCACAACAACAACCGCTGAACTTGCACAGATAGCGGAGAAGATAAGAAAACAGCAGGAGGATGCTAGGCTCAAGGCCCAAGAGGAGGCAAACACAGACAAAACAGCACCTGCAAAGACTGTGGAGTACCAGGGGCTCTCACTACCAGCCGATTCAGAGCTTCTCAAGCATAAAAAAAGCGATGCTCTTGAAGCATACAATAGATTGTTGAATGATAATAGCAAATTTTCTTCGTCGCGAACTCTCTTGAACCTGCAATTAGCGGCACTGCCCCTCAATCTACCAGCTCCTCATTTTCTACCTCCCAATGTTCAGCTTTTGATCAACACAGTTCCAACTCTTGATAATCTCGCCACACAGATTTTGCGTATCATTGCACAGGGACCATACCAGAAGATCCTGGACATCGTGGCCAATCAAGATTCAACTCTTGCTGGTATATCCTATAAGAATCTGGTTGAAATGTTCGAAATGACAAAGAGGGTTTATTCTACATCAGATCCTTTCCTGACAGCGGAACATGTAACTTTCGGTCTGTGGAAGCCAGGATCCCCCCCTCCCTCTTTTTTGAGCGGGAAGGAGGACACGATAGAGGGAACTTTGAGGAAGGTTAATCTTGCAACGTTCCTTAACGCCACGTTGGGTACTAACGATGTGGGTTTCTATCACCTAAATGAGTCTTTCCTGGATGTCTTCTGCCCATCAAAGTCCTTTGATCCAACCAAGACTATCTCCAACCTATCGTCTTCAGTAAATAATAATACTGAGGCGTCTGCTGTGGCCTCAACAACAGCAAGCAACGCACTGGCAGCATCCAGCAAATTGCTCAAGGCACAGGCAGTGCTCTTCCTCGACCTCAAAACACAGGCCTACATCTCGGCTCTGGAAATTAATGAACGTTCTAAAGAAGAAATCTTGGAGGATCTTTTCCCAGAAGATCTGGACATAAGTCTTTTGAGACGGAAGGATCCCAATTATACCCCACCTACCTCGAAAGAGGAGCGGGAGAACCTTTCGCGTAACAGCACCCTCTTCACTCCAGCAGAGCTCGATTTCCTACAAAGATGTAAATCTCGGAAGGAGCATTTGCGAGACTCTCCACCAGATGATGACCTTGCAGAGAAGTACGAATGGTTGGAATTTCTCAAGGACCTATTCGAGTACGTGGGTAAAAACATAGGTTTCCTGATTTGGGGAGCAAAGGGAAGGCTGGTCAACCTTGCGGAGTCTTTCACAACAACGCTTCCTGCTTCGACATATTCTACCACTGCAACTTCATCGCCAACTGTGTCTGCCAAGAAAGAATCTGGCAGATCCTCTACAGTTAAGAAACAGCGTGCTGCTACACCTATAGAGACCACACCCCCATCCGTTGAGGGCACAGAACATGATACCAGGCTTCCGTTTGAAATACAGATGGCTAACGATTTGACGCCGTCTGACTTCCAAGAACAGCGCATGAACATAACCACCCACACACGTCATTTCTTTAGGAGAACGTGGTCGCGTGAAGAGGAGAAGGCCTTGAAGCAGGGTTTGGAAATGAGAGGTACACAGTGGGCTATGATCCTAGAACTGTTTGGTCCAGGTGGTTCCATCAATGAGGCTCTCAAGAACAGATCACAGATGCAGCTAAAGGATAAGGCACGTAACTGGAAGATGTTCTTCCTCAAGACAGGTGTGCCTGTCCCAGATTACCTGGCTAAGGTGACTGGAGATCTTGAAAGAGAGGAGCGTTACCACAGGAGTAGGGGTGCTAGTAGGAGGCCTCGTATGAGCACGAAGGTTGCTGCTGCCAATGGTGTTACAACAACTCCTGTTCCCGCTGCCGCCGCTTCCATTGTCACTCCAGAGCCCGTGGTTGCTGCTCCTGCTGATGTAGGCTCAGCCCAAGTCGCCCATGCTCCTGAATCCAACAACACACAAGAATCATTTAGTAAGTCTGAAGCGGCTCATGTATCTCCCTCCGATGCTGTCGCATCTGTTGAGCCTACTCCTGTTGCCGATGAGGCTAACTTCTTTTCTGAACTCAACAGGCCATCTCTCCCAGACGTTCCTTCGTCGAACGTGGAAAAGCCAGTTGCTTCGTCAACAGCACCACAGCCTTCTGTGGCGCCCGATGTACAGCATCCAATGGCAAAGGAAGTTCAGGAACCTGGACAAGATACGACTATCACATCGGAAGCCGAGAATGCTGTGGATTTGGCTGTTGTTAGCGAGCAAACAAACCTTTCAGAGGAGGGTGCTACTGAACCTGAACCAAGACACACTACCAATGACGAGCCTACACATGTTGTGGAACTGCCTCGTGAAGCCGAAGTTGCACAGACCGCCACTGCAGAAGATATGATTGCCGATATCGAGAAGAGCCATGCCGCCATTATGCACCAATTGGAAGGAGGCCAGGCCAATGAAGCTGAGGTGACCACTACAACAGGTGAGACCACCGAAGCTGGGCATAATGTGGCAGAGATGGGACACATGGATGTGGACCTTAGTGCAGGCAGTGCTAACTACGACGAGTTGATGTCACATCTATTTTCTGGGCCTGAGACTCAAAACTCACAGAACACAGCTCAGGAAGGTGATCATAATAGAGATGGAGATGGAGACGTTGACATGGAGACATTGGTTGAACAGGTGATTCAATCTACAGGCTACGGCGCCAGCACAGGAAATGAAGGCAAACAATAGAAGAGGTTGTGCTATGTAATCTAATTACATCCAATGTGGAGGAATCTTTTTATGGTTATGTAGATACCTGACGTATGCCAACAAATAATGTACTATATTCATACACCTTATATATTGCTTGTACCGAATCGAGTGATGTCGATTGTAATTTCGTACTTTTCTCCACTGTGATCCAAATATGCTATGGTGTCTGTCTCGAGTAGGGCATTAACAGCTGCCCCAGCCGTGCCAGCTGCTCCAGCTGCTAACCCAAGTGATTCGTCGCTGTCCTCTTTATGCTGTTTGATCAATTCAGAGAAGTTCGCGCCAGGGTTCTCTGCTTCGGCAAGGGCGTTTCGGATAATTCTTGTTGCGTAAAACCGTAGTTTAGAGACGTCATCTTCACTTGCACCATACATGTTGATATCCAACACCACCACGGTGATCCTGTAGTTAACTTTGGAGATGAGGATGTTGGTGATAGAGTACTCTTTCTTAAATACTTCAAGCTCGGTTATGCCAGAAGTGATTCTCTCCGTAAGCGCAGTGAAACTTGTATCTCCATAGGGGTAGCCCAACAATAGTATATTGGCCAAAGAGCTTATGAGTCTCTGTGCCACAAATATTATTAAAATCGCGAGGGATACCGTCGACACCTGGCTGATCGTTCCACTGTATTCAGTGGAAACGAAAAGCGGTGAGATCACACAGTACGCTGAATATGCCAGAGTGAGAAAGCCTGTGGAGCTAGAGATCTTCCTCCTCTGTCCCCTGTTTGGACTATCGTCCCTCTCTCTTTGTTTCTTCTGATCGGCACCATCTGGTTCGTTACCGACGTCGGCCACTCTGGGCGAAAGCAAGGTGTATGCCACAATTACTCCGATAATGAGCTCGTAGAGAAACATATTGGTAGAATGGCCCGACTCTCCGTGAGCGTGAGCATGACCCTTGTGTGCCTTTCTACCTTCCTCTGCATCGTGAGGGTCATTCGATGTACCGGTCATGAGAAGTATAACGGCCTCTTCCAATACATGCGAAAATATGTCACCTCCTACAAACAGAAGTGAAACAGACAGTGCAAATCCAGACAGCACCTCGACCCTTCCCAAGCCAAATGGGTGCCGTAATGAGGAAGAGTTCCAGCAGTCAAAATTTGCCATAGCAGAGACCAGGACTGTGATGAAATTGCTCAAGGCATCATAAAACACCATATGCGATAGGGTAGATAGGTTTAAGTTCCCTTGGGAAAACCCCATTATGTAAAGAAATGCGGCGAGGCAGAAGTGAGAGAGCGTCCAGCCCAACTTTATCTTCTGTGTGGTCGTCAGGGAGGTCATCATCTCTTTTGTCGTTGGAATAGGGAAAGAGCGAGGGATATTGAGAGGCGGCCTTTTGGGAGGCTCCTGGAACATGTTCATTGACACCGAAGAATGTTTGTACCTGTGACCCTTACGATAAGAGGCTCTGGAAGCTCCAAGGTTGGAGTTGCTTCCATTGCCATGCATTCCCATTGGGTTGGAACCGAAATTAAACGGTTGGTATCTCACTGGTGACACGCCTCGTATTGGCGAGATGGCTCTAGCAGGGGAAAGTGCTCGTACAGGTGATCTGGCCCTGGTAGGAGACTTGCCTCTAGGTGGCAGCATTGGGCCTGGGATGTATTGACTGCCAAAGGAACTGCGATGATGGTGATGGCCAGCACCTGATGGTGTTCCTGGAACTGAAGGAGGAGCCATAGAGGCAACTGCATTTGCTGCGGCAGCATGGGTGGAATACCTGTTCAAACGTGACGAATAAGCCCCATGACTGGGCGAGTTCAACCCTGACCTGGACGATGACTCCGACAATTTCTCAGATAGTGACACCGTTATAGATGGCGGATTCATGTTGCCCGAGTCTGCTGTTGTAGTAGATGCTATGGATAATGCTGGGGAGCCGAGTCGCTGCACGGTTCTGCCTCTACTCATGCCATACAACGAATCGGCATCACTTCCCTCGTCGATCTCTTCATCCATGAACCCCGCGTCGTTTGGTCGCAATATGGGGACCGTACCCATACCCCTTCCAAATGTGTCAATGATGTGGTTAGTCACCGGAGTGGCTGGAGAACCCAGCGTATCATCGTTGGTAGACATCTCTACCCTTCTGATACCTGTAGCAACGTTAAGTGTACTGTACTATGGCAACAAAAGACACAGCTTCTGGATGGTTGGGAGGAAAAAAAAAAGTAGGGCAAGCGAAAAGGGAAAAAATAAACAACCCGATGATACCTCCTATATCATATCCTCTACCATAGCTGGTATCACTAAAACTCATCTTACTGCAATTCACCACTATCTTCTTGGCTTAAAGAACCGTTTCTCCATGTGCCTGCCATCCTTAGCACAGTACACAGCGTTACGTGTACCAGAAGAGGTAGACGCACATCCTCTGTTTACACGAGACCAGCACCTCAATGAATCCGTTTGCACGCTATGCTACGCATATAATTAAACACGGCGGACGCCAAACTCATGCAAGCGAGTCTTTGGCGTCTCACTGGGTAAGTGTATGGACTAGAGCAACTTTTGGTACTGCGTGCAGCTGCATGGATTCCTGCAGCTACCACTATTACTCTCTGTTTAAGAACCACAGGTCGCTCGCTACCTACTAGTTGGATATCAGCTCTACCAGCGTCTTCCCACGTAATGGATTTCCAAGGACCTAAGTCGTTGTGCCATCTATATTCTGCCAAAGGAGATCACAGTCTCGTAGATTGTTTTGTAGTTGCTGTGTAGTTATCTTCAGCTGCTGCTTGCATATACTATGTGTGCTAGTCTCTCTCTCTCTCTACATGCTACTTACCATGCTACTACGCACACGGACGGCTGAGGGCTCATCCATCGCTTGCCCCTCAGCCGTTCAGTCTAGTCAGACGTAAGGAGCCCATGCATTGGGAAGAGATGAGGATAGATAGCACATGAGATAGAAAGAGAGACTAAAGGGAACACGATTCATCTATTTGACTAGTTGTATTAGCTTTCACATACACACATATATATATAGCATAATGATTGTGGTGTGTAACGATAGGTATGTATAAACATATTGAATGATTGAAGTGTCACCGTACTAACATGGCTCCCCTCAGGGTCGGAAAGAAAATCAGGGTGGAATGTCTTGAGACAGACACCGTGGAGGATTTCAAGAAGAAGTTGTCGAAGCAGATCGGGACTGCATTTGAAAAGATCATTTTGAAAAAAGGATACACCATCTACAAAAACCACATCACTCTCGAAGACTATGAGATTCACGACGGGATGAACTTGGAGTTGTATTATTCATGATTGCTGCTATTATTAGTTTATTCCACTTTGTCATTATCAAAGTATAAATAATATACACTGGTCCGTGTCACGGCCATATCTGGATTATCGTGTTGGAGTCTCCCTTCACATAAAGTACTCAACGTGTGGAGCTTTCCGCACAATGTCACCGTATCCATTGTAGTATTTGTCATAAAAGTCCAGATCGTCGTTGGAACCGTCACCCTGGGGGAACCCTCCATCCGGACCCTCTCCTCCGGCCCCCACTACTCTGAGGTACTCTCGATCGCTCTCGGGTGAAGCGTCAAAGACGTTGAACCTAAATCCATCTTCCCCGCTGTTGTCCAACTCCAGAATGGAAGCTTTGTTGCCGCATCGATAACAATAATTAGGTGCAGACCAAACGGTGTTCACCTTGCCTCCCCAAAACATTTGGTACCCTTCGTTGCAAAGTTGATGCGCTCGGAATATCTTGTCGAAGCCATTCAAATTCAAAAACTTGTTCACCACGTTCATTCCGAACTGATAGCCTGCACCACGAGATGAGATTCTGAAGTTGAGCAGTTCCAGATCTGGATCGCTCCACACCAAGTCTGCCATCGGTCCGTCATGTGGGATCTCTTTAAATCTATCAATCACCAGAATTGAGTCGATGGTTTGGACATTGGGTGATAAGCCACCATGCACGCAGAAAAGCGAGTTGTCGATTATGACCGCGAGGATCAAGTAGTCAAACAAATCGGTGAATATGTTCCATACCTGGGATCCAGAGCCATACTTGGTGAGACATTCGGTGTAGAAGCCATAGTTTGTGGTGATCTGTCGCGATTCGTGGTTTCCCCTAATTAGGTTGATACGTGTAGGATATTTTAGCTTCAGCACTATCAACAACGATATGGTCTCAACCGAGTGGTACCCTCTGTCCACGTAGTCTCCCAAAAACAAATAGTTGGTGTCTGGGGGGTATCCTCCGATCTTGAAGATTTCCACCAGATCATAGAATTGGCCATGTATATCTCCCACAACCGTTACTGGTGTCTTTATATGTACTATATTGGATTCCTTCGACAGTAACTCCTTCAGTTTAAAGCACAGCTGCTCAACCACAATCTCCGACAGAAGCTTGCCCGCATACAGTTTCTCCAGGCACTGATCCAGGTCTAGCAGACTAGCTAAAGAGCAACAGATGTTAGCATCAACCCCATCTGGCCCATAGGTAGTGGCCCATAGATACGACCCTTATCCATATGAACCACCACCAACTACTCATAACCCCATACTTACACTCGTCTACCGAGGGCATCGGCATTCAGTCTTTTGAAGCAACGCTGATCAGAAGGGAACGTAGCCACAATCACTGGCTGGGCATCAAAACAAAAACAAAAAAACCGCAACCTGTTTCAGGCAATCATAGACCAAATGCACATGAATTCCTGAAACTGCACAAACAACAACGTCGATCTCTACGGCAAGCAGTTCAATTCCGGTTCCACTTCGACTCTCTATCTGTCTACCTAGATCTCTCTTGCTCACATGCATATGCCCCTCACACTTATCTTGAGTGTGCCTATCTATAAATATCTCTTTACGTGCCTTAGTGCATCACCCGATAATGTAGCTGCCAGTGTGCCTGACGTACCTAATGAGAGCGTACGTGCCTCCGCAGCAAAGGTGAATGGAGCAGGAGAGGAGGCAGGCTAAGGGATATCGGAGACGGGATAAGAAGGTGGACATGGTGGACGCTTCGGAGTTGATACAGAAGTGTTTGGTTTGATATTGAATTGCACCGTTTTGTACAGGGGCAGATATTTTTCGCAAACTCCGAACTCTCAGACAGTTGAGTTTCAGCGAGAGCGCTAAGCCAGCTTACGCACAGCGACAGTAGCAATTGTCCGCAATAGGGTGAGAACATCCACCGTTAAGGAGAGGGAGAAGGCTTCCTCCGCGCAAATTTTAGGGGGGCAAAGCTCCGGAAGTAGAGGCAGGGAATCATATATCTACATATATCACACTATTCACAGAGATGCCTGAGAATCCCAAGGCGTCGCCGCCGGCTACCCTGAAGCCGCAGCTACAGATTGCCAACCCATCGACACCGGCTTCGGTCACATTATCGCCCAGGGGTACTCCAGGAAGCTCCCCAAGCAACACCAGGCAGTTCACAGCAACACAGATGGCGCAATTGCATGCCAACGGTCAGGGCAGTGGCCTCATGAACCTCACAGTGAGTGCCATTGCCGGTGAGGGGTTCCAGTTCCCTCCTAGAAGACCATCGGCTGGTAACATCCAACCACATTTACCGGCTTCGCCAGGTGTACCTCTAGAGTCCGCTACCCACATACACAGCCCGAATGGTTCCTCGCCTAGAGGATCTAACACGACACCCACTTCGACGCAGCAACCCAGGTTGCCGACAGGTCAAAAATCGCAGGCCAGTCTAAACAGGAACCGTTCGAGATCCTCTTCCAGTAGCAACGGATACGTAACAGTAGATGGGTTTACAGCAGCAAACAGGCCGAGCAGGCAGATGTCTGTGCTGCAATCGAACCTCAAGTCGAAGCCCAGTGAACAGTATCAGCAGCAGGAAAAAGTATACCTGAAACGTATGGACAACTATGCCACTACGTTCAACAAGGGTTCTGACTACTTCCCATATGCCTCGATGCCTATCGAGATGACCGATGATGAGTCTGCTGGTGTCAGTGAGGATGAATCAGATCTCGGTACCCCAGTGGATGAGGACGTGTTATACAAAAACAGAGAGAGGAGGTACAAGACCTTCCAGAACGAATCCGCCGAAAAGTCGGATCAGGCTGCAGAAATCCTGTACAATGAGTTTGGTATTTCCAACGAGACTCAAGATTCCAACGAGTACATGTTTGATGCAAACCTGGGTCTGTTGAATGTGATCAACAACAACGATGATTTCCAACTGAACTCTATCGATGTTTCCAATACTGAGAACCCCTATATCACAGAAAGAATGGAATGGAAGTCCATGCTCCGTGCCGTTCTCACAGGTGACGTTGTGAAGGGGGAAAAGACAAAGATCATCAAACCCACCAGCGAGTTGGAGAGCGAAAATTTCTTGGATGCCACATACAAGGAAAACCTCTGGTTGGGGATCCGTGCGAACATGTTTGAGAGGACTGAAGAGGAGCAGAGGAGACTCACTCTATATGCAAGAGGCCTTGCAGATGACACAATCAATGAAATACTGGCATTCAAATTCCATGCGCCTAAAGAGTCTACAGAGCCTCCAACCGATGGCGACAATGACGAGGGCCAGTCCGAATATCGTAGCGACCGCGCATCTTTGAATAACAGCGATAACTACAAACTGAACGAGCTTGCATTGCAGCAAGTGACCGAGTTGTTGAATAAGTACGAGAAGTGTGAGGAACTGTGGCGAACGCAGAAGGAGATGCGCAACGACAAACCGATGTGCGCTACTGTGGAATTTGAAAACAGAATCAACGCTCTCATCGCGTGGAAAAACATCACAGAGGCTATAAAGAGGGAGAGCAATATGCTCAAACAGTGGGTGGGTAATGATGACTTGGATATCTTACGGTCACCTCTCACAGATAAGAACGGAAAGTGGCCAACTGACACGGAGAATGGTCACACCAATGTAGAGATGGAAAGGGGTACTTCTGCATCCAATGAGAGCATAAATGTGGATGTTTCATCAGGGACATCAGCGACGAGCAGTCCACTCAACTCCAACAGGCCACCTCTGATTGCAAACGCATCTAAGAAGCAGGAGGAGGTTAAAGGCAACGAGATGTTTGAGGATGACAGGTCATTTGTGGAGAGGATTCTCAAGGAAAAGGATATAAGCTCGATCTTTGAGAAGAGACTGAGCGAAAGCGCAGGTCGTTGGCCATTCAAAGCCAAGCATTCATACTTGGAATTCTACACCTTATTTGAAGAAATGGGTTTGCCAGCATATCTGGAGTCTCTGTTGGATTTGGCTGTCTTCCCGTCCAAGCTTCTTAAGGAGATCATCAACGTGCGACTCTCGTTTGCCAAGAAGCTAAAGAACCCCACCATGATAATGATGGACCAGGTTATGGATGACTTCAAACTATACATCAAGCTTGCCTTGGAGATCAGAACATCTTTCATGGAGTACTGCCTTCCACAGGAGGGCTGGGAGGGACTTGGTGATTACGATGACAGCGAGTTTGATCAAACCATTCTTGACTGTGTTCACCACCTCTTGCATCTCCTGAACCGAAAACTGCTTGACCAAAGATCCTACAAGTCATTTAGAACTTTCAAAGAGCCAGACGAATTATTGAGAGAATGGGAATTCTTACAAAATATTGGCTACTACATTGATGGCGGAGGAATCGTCATTTCGGAGCAGTTCACCATCCTCACCAGCAAGCTCGTGGGGAGGCTATTGACCTACATCCAGCTGCAATTCCAAGGGCCTCCTGCTGTTGATTCGGTGAATATGCACGCTCAGCTAGACAAGTCAAAGTTGATCAGATGGTATACAACAACCATGGAGAATTTTGGTGCCCTCCGCAGAAAGCTGGTGCGGTTCGGAGGATTGCTGGATCAGCACTTCAAGAACTCTCTGCTTTTCAATCTCAACACCAACAAAGTGAAAAAGTTCTTGGACTGCTTGAAACAGACGGATCACCACTTGGTATTCACAGGTGGCGTTGCAGAGAACAGAGGGATATATCTAATTGCCTCTGCTAATCTGGCACACCGCCCATTAGAGATTGCTAGGATTATTAAGGGAACATACTTAGGGCTGAATCTGAGCATGATACCCCAAAAACATCTGAGAGTCTTGCAAGACCATAACGAATACTTGGCTCATTCGCAGCAAGCGGGAGATGGGCTTTTTGATCCGTTGCAAGATGATGATATTCATGATTCCACGGACAGTCTCAACCCTGGTTATGTTTTGGCAATCTTCCCCTCCAAGGCCATGGTGTGGGATGGAAAGGTGATTCCATTGGAGATTGATAACATACCCATTGCAGATCTTGATCAAGGCAAGGTACTGTTGATTACACAGCCTGGATTTTCGGAGACGTTGCGTATTTCGGAGGAGGTATTCAGAGATTGTGTTGATGACTCCATTGGATCATTGGTGGAGAAGAGATGTTCTGTTCAGAGGGTTCATCTGGAAATGCAGAAGATCAACAGACAGCTCTTTCGTATGTCATGTGTTGTGTTGGACTCCATCCCACTAGTGAGGAACCAATGCAAAGGTGTGGGTGAGTGTCAGGAATTGGTGAACAACATGTTTATCTACACCAGGGACTTTGGTCGTTTTTCATTGAAGATATTTGAAAGCAACAAGAAATCGACGTTGGTGATGAAGATGATCCAGCTCAGCATCGAGTGGGTCAGCTTCATCGTGGATGACTGTGTGCCTACGGATCCTCGCACATTCAAATGGTGTGTCCTGGCACTTGAGTTTGCAATGGCCATGACTACAGGTTTTAATGTTCTCACGCTTAACGAACAACAGTTCTACCGGCTGAAATCGAAGGTTGCTGGATGTATGTCTCTGTTGATCTCGCATTTTGATATTATGGGTGCGCGTTCGAATGAGATCCAGCGTCGTAGGATGCAAACGTGGACATTACAGAGGAAGAAGAACCCCGACCTGATGTCCCATGATGAGGAGGCTTTGGTGGCTTTGACTGAGGAGCGTATGTCCAAAATCAGGATGCTGGAGGAGTACCGTCGCGGTCTCCAGGAGCAGCAGCAATCTGTTGGCAGAGTACTTGATGATACCGATACTGAGAATCAGTTCCTTTCTTTCCTAGCCTCATCCTTTTCTTCGGTGTCTATCAGATGGCAGAAGGGACGATTCCTCGGGGGTGGCACCTTTGGTAGCGTATATGCATCGATTAACCTGGACACAGGTGGTGTGATGGCGGTCAAGGAGATTAGATTCCAGGATAGCCAGTCCATTAAGACAGTTGTGCCTGCCATCAAGGATGAAATGACAGTGTTGGAGATGCTCTCCCACCCTAACATTGTGCAATACTTTGGTGTGGAAGTCCATAGGGACAGAGTGTACATCTTCATGGAGTACTGCGAAGGAGGCTCATTGGCCAGTCTCCTGGAGCATGGACGCATAGAGGATGAAACAGTCATTCAGGTGTATGCCCTTCAAATGCTTGAAGGTTTGGGTTATCTCCATCAATCTGGCATTGTGCATAGAGACATTAAGCCTGAGAACATCCTGCTTGACCATATGGGAGTGATCAAGTTTGTGGACTTTGGCGCCGCGAAGGTGATTGCGGTATCTGGAAGGACAAGGGACTCGCACATAACCATGAACGGGAAGAGAGTTCAAAGTCTTACGGGAACCCCAATGTACATGTCTCCAGAAGCAATTAATGGCAGCACGGCAGGCAGACATGGAGCTCTTGACATCTGGTCTCTGGGATGTTGTATCTTGGAGATGGCCACTGGAAGAAGGCCATGGGCCAATCTCGACAACGAATTTGCTGTGATGTACCACATTGCAAGTGGTAGATTACCCCAGTTTCCAACCCCGGATCAGCTATCTGAGGCAGGCAGAAAGTTCCTCGCCAAATGTCTTCAGATCGACCCCACCAAAAGACAGACGGCTGTCGAGCTGTTGAATGATCCGTGGATCATGGCAATTAGAAACGAGGCGTTCGGTGACAGCAGTGGTAGCACGTCAGACGCCAGTTCAGAAGTGAGTGGTTATTGAATGTGAAAATTATTTGGTTACGGTAGAGACACTTGATTGGAAATTAGATTTGGTCTTCCGATCTTAACTACATCTATATTTTTTTGTAATCCCTGAGATATGGGATAAGGGATATGTACATTGGCATTTGCAGGCGCTCATTTTATGGGGATAATAATCGATAACGATAGTAATAATACCAATGGGTGGTTGTTTTCCACACAAGCCATGAATTAATCTATTTCATTAAAATAACATGGGGGCTAAAAAAAAAGGTCCTCATTCAAAATTCTGCTTCACAAAAATAAAAACCAAAATCAGAAATCTCTTTGCCCACTGCGCCTTTCATTAAAGTTCTATACACAACGTCATTCACAGGAGAAGAGGATATCTAGATCTTGATCTCCTTCTCGTTTGCATATGCAGAGGGAACAAAACGCCAATGCTTGGCGGGTGCACCGGCCTTGTCGTCCTTTTCACCCTTCAATGTGCCGGAGGTGACGTTACGTATGGAGAGATTGGCGGACTCGGACAGAGGTATGAGTGGATCAACGTCGTCACCAGCCTTTGGAGATTCAAGCTCGTCAAAGTCAACTTCCTTGAACCACCTCGTCTCCCAGCTGATGCCGGCTTCCTTCTCGGTCTTACGCAGCTCTCTCTGTGCATTTTCAATGATGGACTTCTCCTCGTGGATGAGGTCATAGTTTCCCTCATTCACAGCCTGTGCCACCTTCAGCCAAGCCTTTCTTGATTCGAGTGGGTGCTGCTCTTCGATTGGCTTCACCTCGAGGTGCTGCTGCTC
The DNA here is from genome assembly GCA_030567595.1 of Kuraishia piskuri. Classification (NCBI taxonomy): domain Eukaryota; kingdom Fungi; phylum Ascomycota; class Pichiomycetes; order Pichiales; family Pichiaceae; genus Kuraishia; species Kuraishia piskuri. Next base: position 175,271 of record JAJLSM010000029.1, read on the forward strand.
AGAACCGTTGGCGTCGAAAAACAACTCATCCTTTGAGGTTGGCGATGAGTATCCTGGGGCAATATACGACTTGCCAGACCACTGACCGATGATTGTGTACAAGGCGTTCTCCTTGTTGTTAGAGGCAGCCCTGTCTGTGTAGATTCTAGCCTTGTATGTGTTCTTCTTACCTGAGAAGTAGCCCCTACCAGAGTACTCAATCACGGCAACGTATCCACTGGAGGATTGAATGTAGGACTTTCCTTCAAGCTCGACAAATGGACTGGCAACAAGAAGTCCTTCAATATGAAGTGGTGGAAGAGTGACGAGGAAAGTTTCGCCCAGGTTCTTGTACTCCAGCACGGCATGGCCGTACTGCTTGACACTGATGGCACTGGTGGACATCGAAGCGCGAATACCGTTGTATCCCTGCAGCAGGGTGTTATTTTTCTCGTTAATGATGGCATAGGCGGTGATAGGTGGGTGGTGGCTCACCTGTTCCGAGAGTAACACGGTCTCGCCAACCTTTGAGTCTGCGGTGGTGTCTGGCCACTTACCAACGTAAACCTCACCGAGGAATGGGTTGAGTGGCTTCTTCTCGGTACCCATGCTCTCATTTCTGGAGCAGTATTGGGAACGCAGAGTGGAGATAAACCATTTGGTAACAGCCAGGATACGCTCCTCGGACACGGCCTGGTCCTTGTTGTTGGGAGCGCCTATGAAGTTTGGGGCCATGAGAAGATCGGTGTGCTCGGCCCAGTACTGTGAGTACTCCACCAACGAAGTTGGAGAGAGAATAAATGGAGGAGCAGTGAGCGAGGACAGATCACCATTATAAGAAGCAATCGACTTGAGAAAGCTGGTCCATGAGGACGAATTAGATGCGCCGCTCATCGTGTTCGGCGAGAGTAAAAATAACCGTACGGGAGAGCAATGGGAGAGGTATAGGCGCGCGACAGCCGACCAAATAAAAAAGGATCAGCAGAACTGGTGGGAAAGTTGTGCAAAAAGGTGGCTTATATCCAATTCGTATATATATATAAATATATATATCTGAATCACAAGGCAATGTTTGATTCCGCTCAATGGATCTGGTGAAGGCGCTGAGAGCTAAGCTCGGCAATGGCTATACCGCACTGCGCAGCTTGAACGATGCACTCGGCACCGTTACGTGCGTGTCGTATACAGAAGTTGGTGTTTGCCAGACCCTTTCGAAAGCGGTAACTGCTAACCGAGCGGGAGCAATGAGAGAGCCGGACTAGGCCGCTGCAATTCCTACGAGATGGATTCTTTTCAAATTTATATCATTTTTATTTTCTTTTCATTTTTGTATATATATTTTTGAGGACATACCCTCTCGTTTCATCTGTCAGATACATCTCTTGTTGTCAAAACTAGGTACTCATGTTGTAAACCTGTTGTTGTGTAGTCACAAGAGCCGAGGTTGTGGTAGCTACGTCATTAAGCAGTGTGGCTCATCAGTCTAGCCAACCGATCGGGGTCGACCAGGACGTGAGCTTACCTCTCTGTTAAGTCAGTCGAGCTCTGTATAGGTTCGTCATTCAACAATCAATTGAAGGCGAAGAACCATTCTCTTCACGTTTTTGCCCTTTTCCACTTTTGATTCCCATATTAGGGCTGGTTTTTTGTTGCTTCCGCCGTAGATACTACGCAGTCCGCGGAGTTAGGAAATGACCTCTGTGATCTGTATGCGCATAGCCTCCAAACGACGTAGAATCTTAAGGTTTCAGTGCAATTAACTATCTTTGTCGAATAAGGTAAATTTATCAACACGAAAACATGTCAGTTTTTCCTGTTCGAATAAAACTCGAAATTGTATAGAAGTGTATAATAATAAATTTAGAATAATTCTAGATATAAAAAGGTTCAAGTATGTTTGCTTGAATTATTAAGTCTTGCTTGTCTTTCTTATTTTCCATAATTTCATTGAAAAAAAAATCTATATTACCAACCCATGAAAACGGATGTAACTCAAATGCATAATTTATGAACAGGATGCAGAAATCATATCTTTTCGTATCATCATCATCATGCTTTGATAGGATAGAATAAACGGCTCAAATAACCCCGGAGTGTGGGTTGAAGGAGGGTATTATATGTATGCATTCTTCTCCTAAGAACCTCTTCATCTTCAGTTTCAGAACTCACATTCTTTTCTGAGGGGTTCAAAATATCCTCCAGCTGTTTTTCCGTAGTATCCCTTCTGCCATTGATTATCTTATTAATCTTCCACTCTCTAACAGGGAACAGAATGCAGAATGCAAGCAGGCAGATGAAGCCTGAAAATAGCTGTGTGTGAAGGAAGGGTCTGGCAACATTGTTCTGCATCATTCTGAGAGCAATGATCTCGGCTGGAAGACAAACAAGACCCACGACAAAGTTAAGGAAACTCCAGGCGGCTGGAAACTGCTCAACCGTAACAGCGTCTGCAATGAGTGGGATGTTCATGACACTGCCCACGCCCATCACGCTCCCGATCATGATCGAGAATACTATGAGAGTCACATACGTTTGTGCATTGATCCAGAATGCAAAGATGAGAATAATCACCACAATATTTAAGATTAGTGTGAAGTTCACACGGCCAATGTAGTCGCCCGACAAACCCATCGAGGGACGTCCCACACCTTGTGCGGCGTTGAACAGAGCTGTGATATTAGAGCCCTGGGTCGCCGTGAGTCCACAGGCAATGGCATATGAGGACAAAGAGTACACGACAATGCTATAGCTGAGCAGCATCAGCCCAAACCAGAAGGCAGTAAGCACCACAGGTAGAATTTTGACGATTCTCCAGTCGACAAGTACTTTCAACTCTGCCTTGACACCACTCCAAGTTCTGATCCTTGGCCTTGGGACTCTTTCGTGTAACAGCAGGGTGCAGACAACACAAATAGCAAATGTCACAATGCCAACCATTCTCAGTGCCCATTTGTGGGTACCGGTATCGTCTATCACCTTTTGCACTGAAAGGGCAAACAAAACACCACCAGTTCCAGCACCACTCACAGCGATTCCTGCTGCAAACGCCCTGAGTCGAGAAAACCAAGCTGGAATCATTGTAGCTGCTGGATTGAACAAAAAGGCAAACCCCATTCCCACAAGGACACTCTGGGTCATAAATAACTCCCATGTCTGGGTCGCAAAAGAAGCGAGAATCCATCCGGCAGTTTGACACACAAGCCCAAGTACCATTACTGCTTTGGGTCCCACTATACTGCACAGTATTGTGGACGGAAGTGCAAGAAATTGAGCCAAGAAGACAACGATACTACCCACAAGTGCATATTCTGTAGGTGTGGCTCCTGGAAACGAATCAGACTCTATGTAGTAGGAAAGAAACACTCCAAAGGCACAGTTTGAACCCCATGTAGCAACCATGACAAACATAGCCGCAATAGCAATCACCCAGGCATACCCGGTATCAAGAGGAGGCTCCTGCTTGATGTCGATTTCCTCCTCGTCCGTTTCGTCAATGAGAGAAGTTGCCGTGTGATGTGACTCTGCATCTTCTTCTCCAAAGGTAGCGACTCTCCTCTTGAGGCCATCCGTGTGAACAGAAGTTCGCGTGGCTACTCTCACAGCCTCCGTAAGGTCTATTTCATCTAGCACCGCTGCAGAATCCGCTACTCCTCTTTGCTCTGCCTCTTTTTGAGTCTGATTATTGTCATCCCTCACAGCTTCAAGAATGCTCATGACTGTCCTGGATATCGTCTTCGAGAGAGAAAGCTGGCCCGCATCCGCATTCTCGATATCTGATTCCAGTCTGAGCGGCCCTACATGATGGCCTAGATCCTCATCATTGGAAAAACTCGAGGCTGACTCTACGGACGATATTTCGCTGTTCATGATGACCGAGACCACAACCGTTTGTTTTTTTATATGTATGGAGTATCTCGTGAAAAACCAATCGAGCGTGCGAGACAACAAAAAAAAACTATGTTCCGGTGACCCCCAAAGAACCCACAATAATCATGTCCTTATATTAATCCATTATTCGCTTATGGGGATCTTGTCATTCTCTCTCGCTTCCTGTGACTAATAGGGAAGTCTGATAAGGGTGCTTAGCGCTCTCACCATGCACAGGAAACGGCAGCCAAGGCTTCAAGCACGATAAACTCCGAATAGGGTAGTTCTCGGGCTGTAGGAAACGGCTAGCCGATAAAGGAAGCCGGTCGTGTTGCGACTGATAAATTTGATCATATTAGGTAAGCCTATGAGATGAGATTAATTTTTTTTTTTTGGTGCTGCAGGTAATAATGTGATAGGAACTACACTAGGGCTAGGAGGTGGAAGCATATAGTAGTTACATTTGATAGATATTTTGGGCAGTGACCCCTGAAAAGTATATAGATACATTAGATATATATATATATATCATTACCTTACACTTGGAGGAAACCTGTTGCGAAAATGGCTACGCTTGTTCCTCCACCCTCAAAAAAGCAAAAAAGGAATGCTCAGCTGCCCAGAGAGGTGGATATAATACCGAAGGACTTGCCTAATGTCTTGATCAGATTCCAGGCATCTGACACAGGTGAGTCTACCGGTGGCAGCATCAGAGTTCCCGGCAGTATCACTACAAAGCAGTTGGAGGAGCTTCTGAATCAATTGACAGGCGCAACTGATGATCCCGTACCATACAACTTCTCCCTTCTTGGTGATGGTAAAGATAGCACGCTTGTGGATATCAAGGACAACATCTATAATTCGGTTTTGAAACCAGGGATCAAAACTACTGAAGACTCTTTAACACTTGTATATACACCACAGGCGGTTTTCAAAGTTAGGCCAATCACAAGGTCTTCGGGTACCATTTCGGGTCACGGTGCCACTATTCTCGCAGCACAATTTGCTCCAAACTCGAGCTCGAGAATGGTCACCGGTGCAGGTGATTCAACCGCTCGTATCTGGGACTGTGACACTCAGACGGTGCAGTATACCCTCTCGGGCCATTCTAACTGGGTGCTATGTGTGAGTTGGTCGCCTCAAGGTGATGTGATAGCAACAGGTAGCATGGACAACACACTCAGATTGTGGGATGCTTTCAAGGGTAAGCCCATAGGAGACGCCTTGAGAGGACACTCCAAGTGGATCTCATCTCTAGCCTGGGAGCCAATATCATTGGTGAAGCCTGGAGACAAGCCTAGGCTGTGCTCCGGCTCTAAGGATGGTACCATCAAGATTTGGAATACAATGACTAGAACTCCAGAGTTCACCATGAGTGGCCACAGCTCTGCTGTTTCTTGTGTGAAATGGAGTGGAAGTGGGGTCATCTATTCCGGTTCCCATGACAAGAGTATCAAGGCTTGGGATTCCAAAGATGGAAAATGCATACAGACTCTGAAATCACATGCTCATTGGGTCAACCACCTTTCTCTCTCCACGGACTACGTTCTAAGGATGGGTGAGTTTGACCACACCGGAGTAAAGGCTGCTACACCTGAAGAGGCACAGAAAAAGGCACAGAGAAATTATGATAAAGTGGTCAAGGTTGGTGGTCAGATTTCGGAAAAGATGGTTACTGCAAGTGACGATTTCACCATGTATCTGTGGGAGCCCTTGCGGTCATCGAAACCAATATGCAGGATGACAGGTCACCAGAAGTTGGTGAATCATGTGTCGTTTTCTCCGGATGGTCGTTACATCGTTTCAGCCTCTTTCGATAACTCTATCAAGCTATGGGATGGTCGTGACGGCAAGTTCATCGCCACCTTCCGTGGCCATGTTGCCCCAGTGTATCAAACAGCATGGTCTTCTGACTGCCGCCTTCTCGTAAGTTCTTCAAAGGACACTACGCTTAAGGTTTGGGATATTAGAACCAAGAAATTGGTTGTTGACCTCCCAGGTCACTCAGATGAAGTTTTCGCGGTGGATTGGAGTCTTGATGGCAAGAGGGTTGCCAGCGGTGGCAAGGACAAAATGGTGAGGTTGTGGACACACTAGCATCTTCTAATTATTTATGCATTGTATTCTTGTCATCTCTATGCTACCAATCAAAGAAATGGTTTGGTACTCATCTTCACACATACTACTTAGATCTCTTGAGTCTCATCAATCAGATTCCTGTCAACACTCCTGCGTAATATAGCTCATCGCCTCTTGCAGATGAGCCAGACGCGCATAGAAATGCGGCGCGGCGCGTCATTTATCTGGGAAACGATGGGGGGAAACCATACTCAATTGATCAAAAAATACTTGGGCACTTGTTTAATACACCGACACTCTTATAACTCTTTTAATGCTCTAATATAGATTGGAAATCCACCATGCCGACATCTGCTGCTATGCCACCTATTTCTATCATTGTAGCAGCTCTGCTGCCGAAGTTCGGAATCGGGAATAAGGGACAGCTACCATGGAAGCTGAAGCAAGAGATGAAATACTTCAGACAAGTGACAACAAAGACGGTTACACCAGGCAAGCAGAATATGGTTATTATGGGTCGCAAAACCTGGGAAAGTATACCGCCCAAGTTCAGGCCGCTACCTAATAGGGTTAATGTGATCCTTACAAGGAACGTGGAGAAGAGCAGCGAAGACTTCAAGGAAGAGCTTGCAAGCCACAAAGACACGCTCCACATTGTTGATTCTTTACAGCTTGCGATTGAAAAGGTTGGTGTATCTGATATCGACGAGATTTTTATCATAGGTGGTGCCGAGATATACAACCAGTTACTCTCTTCCAGTACCACAGGGTCTCCCCGTGTAGCACGGATCCTGCTCACTGAGATATATCCTACAGTAGAAGGGCTCGACATTCCAATGGATGTGTTTATCAATATCGAAAAGTCACAATGGTTGAAGCAAGATCAGACTGTCCTGGAGCAGTATTTACTCCAGAAAGGAGTTACAGAGTTCCAGACGACCGGTAATGAGGAGGGCAATTTCAAGTACAATTTCACACTATGGGAGAAGGCATGAGGCCAGCAGAGACTCGCCGTTCCTCTGCGGAATGGATCTTCCCACTAATATAACTGATTCACTAAAACTGTATTTATATTGTAATCTGTTGTCTCTTCTGATCTTCATACAATAATTAAACCACCAATGTTAAGATTAGATAATGACTCTCATAATGTAAGTGTTAGTCGTGTGTTGCACTTCTGCTCACGTGATGCTTATCAGGTTTCAGCCCTGAGACGTCCTATGCAACTCCACTAAACTCACCTGAAGTATAATGGTTGTCCCGTAGTTTTTTGTCTAAAATGGTAGTGTGCCTCCCACGATTTCCTAAAGCAGACCGGCGCCCTCCTCACAGAACTGTTACCAAATTTCCCTAACCCATAGTAGACTGTTCACATCCATCACTCACAGTACCAGTAACTCTCTAACGGGTGAGTGAGGAGTATTCGGTATATCAAAATTTATATATACATCTTCAACAAAAGTATATCATCATAAATCTATAATTACCAAAGAAACATAGGCAAAATGGCTGAATCACACAGACGTATGTAATCTAATATCTCAAAAAGAGACCATATTGTTGAAGTATTGGATGGAGAAGGGAAAAGAGTTTCATTGTTCAAGGCAAAGGTGAAAAATCAGACGGATGATACACAACATGATGTGAACACACCACAACTATCAAACACATCTTAGAGACACATTTTCCACATAAATTCCAGGCGATGAAAAAACAACGTCGAGATTATATCGTAGTAGCGTGGCACTTGGATCTCAGTCCTCTGCAGTGGGAGAAGATGTCATGAGTTAGCTTATGGAGATTATGAGGTGAATCCTGGTGGTGAAATGATGTTTTCATATCAACCGTTTCAGTATTTTCCATCTTTCAATCTCGAAGTCAATACAAGTGGCAAGCCAGCGATGGTGGTACCTTTGGGTCTCCAAGGGACCACCTTTCCGATATCACTGAGAGCGAGAAACTACGGAGACTGATGAACCTTCGATGCCTGACTCTTATCCAATACTTAGCAGTCAGCAAATATCCTCACGGCTATCTTGCTTTTTTTTTGTTTATCGCGTATTTTTTTCGGGTTACTAACATTATTTCCATATAGTATACGTTAAGGGTAAGCACTTGTCGTACCAGCGTTCCAAGAGCGTCAACAACCCAAACGTGTCCTTGATCAAGATCGAGGGTGTTTCAAACACTGACGATGCCAAGTTCTACCTTGGTAAGCGTATTGCCTACGTTTACAGAGCCTCCAAGGAGGTCAGAGGTACCAAGATCAGAGTTATCTGGGGTAAGGTCTCAAGAACCCATGGTAACAACGGTCTCGTCAGAGCTAACTTCAAGTCGAACCTCCCAGCTAAGACTTTCGGAGCTTCGGTCAGAATTATGCTTTACCCATCAAACATCTAAACTAAAATAACGGCAAAACGGTTCTTATTTTAATTTTATTTTGGATGTTAGGTGTTGAAAACAAATACGATTGTTGCTAATGTACATGTATTAGAAATACTTTTGCTTCATCTTGTAGGTGTTTTCATTTTAAACAGCAGATTATCATGTATCTTGTGACTTGGAGAAGGTGATCATCTGCTTGTAAATATGTATATTGTCCTAGAAGAACAGCTCATACAGATTTGTTCGTATTCGTTTGGCTCAAGCTGAGATATTCATCAAATTATTTCATCATATTTTTCTACCAGTCGTTGTTGCCTTTCTCTATATGGGCATTGTCAAACTCTGGCCAGTGCTCTTCTCGATAATGCGCCCGCCTCTCCCTCCCTTCTCTCCCGCCGCTGTGAAAGCGTCCCCAAACTGTTAGTTAGGCTTCTGTTCCGGCTGTCTGGTGGAATCCTCCCATACATTGAGCTCCCCATACATTAAACTCCTCATACATTGAGCTCCTCATACATTGAACTCCTCATACATTGAACTCCTCATACATTAGGTATGCTCTGGGTGTGCTATCCACACTATGGAGATGCTCCCCCAGCCAGCTCTCTCCTGTATACAGAGCAGGTTGCCACGGGGCACATAACACATCCGCCAATCAAGACAGCAGAATAATCAAGCAGGGAAAGAGATGTACACACTATTAGAAAGAGACACTGTCAATAACATAGTGATAAATCAATATGGGGAACTACACCATATCGCTAGGTTGGAAAGTCCCATTAAATATATAATACACAATGATTCCATTTGAGGGTTTGATTCCATACGGGTTGATGTTTGCAGTATGTATTATAATGATTTGCGTTGAGTGGTGACGGTGTGTAGTGTGGTGTGTGGTACTGTGCATTTGCTCTAATACGGGAGAAGAAGGAGGAATTTGAACTGCCTGGAGTCTCACGTGGACATTGAGAGTCATCATCATCACAATTGTTGTGTTCGATAACTCTTTGTGACGATGGACCATATGCCCAGATCGCTCATATTTAAGATGATTGTGTTACTAACCCATTGCCTGTAGTTCTTCGCCCTTGGAGGTGCTGCCATGAACGCAACAACTGTATCAAGTTTGACAAGAAACTCACAGGGACCAAACCACGCATCAAATTTTGAAGAGCGTGAGAGGAAATACTATCTCAAGCCAAGATACAACACTGACCAGTGGGACAAGTACTTTGCTGTGCGCGACCTGAGACTGAGTGGATCCTTCAGAGGACAGTCAGACGAGCCAGTTGCTCATGAATCTTTTAGCACAAACTCTATCCAGCCATACAACAACACAACCAGACCATGGGTGTTGAGAAAGCACATCATCATGAAGAACTCCCCCACCAAGTGGGCCAGAAAGTACGGTAACCGTAGAGACAATGCTGTCCAGGAGATGAAGGATGAGTACATACGGGAGATGGGTGTCAGTGGAGAGAACTAAGTTACAGAACAATTGACGACCAAGATGCAGAAATTAAAGGTCAACTCTCACATGGACGAGCAGCCGTGATGCGAGTAATTTGTAAACACTCACCGGAGACGGCCAGTCTGTTTCACTTGGGTGCATAGAAAGTCAGAAATGCATGTTATTACGATAATTGTCGATGCGTAGTTTCACCTTACTAAGTAAATGGGGTGCTTTATCATATCAATGCATATATATTAATAAACAGACAAATCATACACGGCCTATGTGTATACACTGACTTAGAGTGATACAGGCAAAAAAGGCTAGATCCTTGGAATGGGTCGAATTGAATCGTTAAAAGACCACACCGGTCATTAAGAAAAAAGTTGGCGGTAGAATCAAACACAAAAAATTATGAAAGTCATTCGTAAATATTGTAAGACTTGGCCTCTTTGAACTCAGCCTGTAGAGCAACACTCTATATTCTAACTGATCTCCTCTTGAAGAAGTCCATGACACGCTTGGCTGCTGATGCCTCCTTCCCGGCGTCTGCACCGCTCCCAATTCCAATTCCAGGTGCTGCCATGCTCATCCTCTTGGCTGCTTTCGAGGTGGCGAAGCTTGGTTCCTGTGGAGTCGTTGCTCTCGATGTGTTGGTTCCACCGGCAGAAGCGGGCACGGAAACCAACCTCACTGTGGCCTTTTGAGGAGCATACTTGTCCAGGGCGTTACGGTCTGAAGCTCTGGAATGTACGTTAGCCTCATTGCTAGGGCCGAGCACCTTTCTGGGTGTTGAGCTTCCCGAACTGTTGCTGTTGCCATTGCTTCCTCCCTGCAACGTGGATGTGGCCAGATTGTTATCACTGGAGCCCGATCCATGCAAGTAGAATCCTAACAGACTAAACCGCTTCTTATCTGTCCTTACATTTCTGTTCTCCTTGTCGGATATGGCCTTGCTCTGAGTCCTTGTGATTGTAGCGGTTGATGTCTTGTGCCTTGGAGTCTTTGTAGAAACCTCAGAGGAAACGCGGGAAGCAGAAGCTATATGCCTGGTAGGAGCATGTTTCTCCTTTACGTCATGTGCGTCCAGTCTTTCTATCTCCTCTTTAGGCTGTGTTACCTCGGGCACTGGACTGCTCTCGGCAGGAGCAACTTCGTCCACCACAATGGTTTCATCAACGTTACTCCCATCCACATCAGTGGGAGAAATTGGGGACACTGAACTTGCAAGTTTCTCGAGTTTATCCATAGAAATAGATAGGTTGTCCTTTGATGAAGCCAACGAGAACATGTCGATGGCATTGGACAATGAGTCAATTGCAACTGATTTGCGCCTCTCGCTCTTCACCTGCTGTTCTGTGGCAGAGGTGGAGGCCGTCGTCAATGGCGTGAGCACTCCACTGGCTATGCTCATATCAACCAGTGGCTCACTTGCAGCAGGTGGAAGGCACCAAGAATTGCGTTTGGAGTCTCTGGATGGAGAACCCCTAGGAGACTTGATGTTCTCCGTCGTCGAACTACTCCTTGAGACAGACCTTGTTGGTATGTGAGACGTAGGAGCCGTTGAAGAAACAACCGACGATGAAAGATCCAGCCCGTGCGCGGCATTCGAAGATGCGCTAAACAGCAGGTCTCTAGTCATGGAGTGATATGCAGATGATGCAGATGAAGGATGGTATGAAGTAGGACGCGGCTTGCTCTGTGGGTTGGGCAACCTGGAGATCACATGTGGAGATGTCGCCTTCGAAGGTGCATGCATCTGGGGAAGTGATGGCGGTGGCATGGATCCCATGGCGTTAGAAGTGGCACCCGAGGAAGTGTCCAGATCGGCCTTCTTCTGTTGTCTTTCAGCAACAGCCAATGGGCTCTCAGCAATTGTCTCGCAGCTGCTTGTAAACTCATCGAAATCACTTCTGCGGTGTGATCCAGATCTCGAAGGGGTCTGTATAGATACAGCGGCAGCAACAGCGGCAGCTGCTTGAGCCGATGCGTTGCTGCTAATGCTGTTACGCCTGTTCATCTCAATCTCATCGGCACTGACTACTGCCTGGAGTGCAAAGGCAGCTGACATCGAAGTGCTCTTCTTGTGGCGGTTATTCATCGTTGAAGCAGCAGAAGAGGAGGTAGAGTTTACAACAGGCGACACTGCAGTATCGCGGCTCACCGTTGCCAGGGAGGCCAGCTCGTTGATAGCAGTACTTGATGCAGAGCTTGGAACAACCACAGGAGCAGCTGGATTTGAGTAGAGGTTATTCTGAGTTGAGAACTGTCTGGACTGTCCTCTATTCATACCCATAGATATAGCAGTGGCAGATGAGCCGCTCTCCATGAGCGAGAAACGTCTGTTGGCAGCCTCCGTATGGGACACAGAGCCAGCACTCCTTGTGGACCTATAGTTTCTGTCCCACTCGGTTGGCGTAACAGAGAGGAAAGGTGCATGAGGTGCTAGCCATGCATGCGACCTCACCGTCCTAAGCTCAATGCGCTTCTTTGGATCAGAGACAATGATCTTCCTCAAAAGATCTCTGGGCGTCGGCTGCACATACTCGGGGAAGGTCAGAGGACTGTGAGTAATGTATTGGTAGAGCCTTGCAATGTTGTCACCGTCTGGATTTTGGGGGTCGTCGTCAAATGGGAGATATCCGGCCAACATGGCGTACAAAATGACACCACATGACCACACATCCACTTTCCTTGCCTCGTATGGCTCTGAGCTCACCACGAGCTCGGGCGCAGCATAACAAGGTGAACCACAACTGGTCTTCATCAGCTCGTTGCCATGTCTGAATGTGTTGACAAAACCGAAGTCAGTGATGATCACATTCTTATGCTTATCCAGCAGGAGGTTCTCCAGCTTCAAGTCTCTATGAACTATGCCCTTCGAGTGCATGTAATCGACGCCAGAAACAAGCTGGGAGAATAAACGACATGCCATGGAATCCTTCAGGTATCTATGCTCTAAAATGTAATCAAAGAGCTCTCCTCCCGATGCATATTCTAGAACTATGCCGATGTATTTGTCCGTGCGAATCACCTCTTCAAGGCGAACGATGTTGGGGTGTGCTAGTTTCTTAAGGGCGTTTACCTCCCGTTGGACCTTGTTCTCACGCTCCGATCCTCTTGGGATGGAGTCTCTCCTTATGAGTTTGATTGCAGTCTGTGATGGCTGTTTGCCGTCCTTTCTCCATCCCAGTTTTACCTTACCAAACTCTCCCTCCCCAAGGGTAGAGCCGAGAACATACGCACCAAAGCGCACCTCTCTGTGAGTCTTCTTGGCACCAGGAACGAGGGAGTTTCTGCTCCTGGAACTCGTCCTGACGTTTTCCATTTCTGGAGCAGACATTGTTGTAAAGGATAGGTTGCGGTAAAGGTGTGTACGATGGTGGTTATCTGATGAGACAGGATAACGTTGGCAATAAAAAATAACCTGCCCGGTGTAATCCACTTTATAATGGCAACTGTTGATTTAATAATCAACAAGCAAAGGTTGACTGATGTTCGTAGTCATAAATGATGTCTCGTATTCTCCTGCCAATGTACAACTTAACCTATCACCTGGGTCAGAGGTACCAGTCTTATGCAAGTAGTGTGTGTCGTTGTATACACCACAACTAAAAACAACTAACAATAACAGATACTGCTACACGAGCAATGTTGTTCTGTGGAGATGATATAGGACTATAATAAATACAAGTGTTGTGCAAATCTGTATAAGTTCCCTCTAAAGGAAATAGTTTGAATAAAAGCTCTCCCCCATATACAGCTATCCACAGGCAGATCAGCTCCAAATCCACCTTCTCCATACTTTAGGAACCACATCTTTGTTTTGTTTTCGAGAATGTTGTGGTAAGCCGTTTCAGCTGGAGTGCATAGCTCAATCGGTGTTTACCTTTTGCTGAAACCGGGGGCCTCGTGTGGGCCACGTCCCTTTCATGCATGCCGGCTGCCAGAGAAGAGGCAGAACTATGGGTCGCCCTTGCAGGTGGTCGCGATGCTAAACGCTCCTTACATCCACGCTGGCACTCCTTTTATAGACCCTTTGAACTGATGCTTCCCGTGACGAAATGGAGAAGGACATGGGGTAAGCAAGAGAGAGGAATGAGAAGATAGAAACTCGTGGTTGAGTGCAAAAACCATCGAACAATATTCCTCGTTTGTAATCCTGACATAGCAGAGCATGTACCCTCAGCCGCTGGTTGGTGCCATGGCGATTTTTCTCCACTGACAGCACCAATGCGGTAAGTCAGTATGCTGCTGCTGCTGCACCTCGCTGGAAACCAGGTGCAAGAACAAAGCATATCTCTATAGCAACCGATTGCTTTCTCTGCCGTCAGATAGATAAAGTTGTCTGACCACAGATGAACGGTCTGTATATTTCGATTTAGATTCCAGAAAGTGTTTTTATTCTGTCTCCTTTTTTCATATGTTTTATTTGCAGTGTTACGTTTCTCGGTATTTTTGTGTTTTTTTTTTTTCTGATTATTGTATTTTTAAAATATCCAATATCATGACCTCTACATGTCCTTTTTTAATTCGAAAATGAGATATACTTCAAAAACATGCTAGGTTCACATAAGATAAGTAAAAAACGGTTACTCTGTATCGCTCAAGCATAGATCAATTGAATCAATTCACAGAAAAATCTCAAATTAAACATTTTGTTAGTGTGCAATCCTCTTTGGAGGTGATTTTTACTGAGGACCCATTTATTTGGCTCGGATAAATAAATCTCCATGCCCATCTGTCATCGCCCTGCGCCTACAAGAGGCACTAGAGAGGCCAAGGAAACTGGTAGTGCATGGATCAACAATATACACGCGTATCCATCTCAATTTACCAACTTGAGAGATTTCCTATTTGGGACATAATTGAACGCGTCTTCTGCCTTTTCACTATGGCGGTGGGAGGGAGCCATCGGTAGCTATCCTGCACCCTCGTTGTTACCTTTACGAATCCTTTCTGACTTTTGATCTCCTTTCATGAAAGAATTAAATTGTCACTGGTAGTCGTGATTGAAATATATATACAGTACCGTCGTGGACGTGATATCTACAAAATTTCTGCGAGGTTTAACACACTCGTTTACAACTATTCAAGATGGAAGCAGTAGCTGAGCTTTCAGATGCTGTGTTCAGCGACCGCGTGAGACGGTTCCAGGAGTTTCTCGACTCGGCAGACAACGAGACTGACCACAAAGATGCCATCAAATTAATGCTGCAAAGAGGCGAGCGCAGGTTGGTGGTATCCATCGACGAGGTGAGAGAGTTTGACAGAGAGTTGTGGGATGGTTTGCTCAACGCTCCTGCTGACTACCTAGCGGCAGCTGAGAGTGCTCTTAAGGATACAATCATGGCCGTCTATGACCCATATGAGTATGCCCACCTTGAGCTGAACAATGACACCGACTTCTATCTTGCTTTCAGAGGCGCATTTGGTGCTCACCAACTGAGTCCCAGATCTATTGACTCCTCTTTCCTCTCCAGGATGGTTTCTGTTGAGGGAATCGTTACCAGAGCTTCTCTGATTCGCCCAAAGATCATCAAGTCAGTCCATTACTGTGATACCACTGGAAGATTCCACCAGAGAGAATATAGGGATCAGACAACTAGTTTCAACCCTATCACAACCTCTGCTGTCTATCCAACAGAGGACCCAGATGGGAACAAATTAATCACAGAGTATGGTTACTCCAAGTACAGAGACCATCAAACAATCACTGTCCAAGAACTTCCAGAGTTGGCACCTGCTGGTCAATTGCCAAGATCTCTCGATATCATCTTTGATGACGATCTAGTTGACAAGGTAAAGCCAGGTGACAGACTCCAGGTCATCGGTGTTTACAGGTCTCTCGGTGGTGGACAGAACAACAGCTCTAGTTTCAAGACTGTCATTCTTGCAAATTCCGTATACCCACTTCGCACTAGATCCACTTCAACGGAGACAGTTGAGAAAATCACCGACGTGGATATCAGAAATATCAACAAGGTCTCAAAGAAGAAGAACATCTTTGAACTTCTCTCACAGTCACTAGCGCCATCTATCTATGGCCATTCGTACATTAAAAAAGCCATTCTCCTCATGCTCCTGGGTGGTATGGAAAAGAATTTGCCCAACGGTACCCATTTGAGAGGTGACATCAACATTCTCATGGTGGGTGATCCATCTACTGCAAAATCGCAACTTCTGAGATTTGTGCTCAACACAGCTTCTCTTGCTATTGCAACCACTGGTAGGGGTTCCTCTGGTGTCGGTTTGACCGCTGCTGTCACCACTGACAAGGAGACTGGTGAAAGAAAGCTGGAGGCTGGTGCCATGGTGCTCGCCGATCGTGGAATTGTGTGTATTGATGAGTTCGACAAGATGAGTGATGTTGACCGTGTTGCTATTCACGAAGTCATGGAACAGCAGACCATCACTATTTCGAAAGCTGGAATCCACACATCCCTCAATGCTCGTTGTTCTGTTGTGGCCGCCGCTAACCCAGTCTACGGCCAATACGATACCTTCAAGACCCCCCAGCAGAATATCGCACTTCCCGACTCACTGCTCAGTAGATTCGATTTGCTTTTCGTCGTCACCGATGATGTGAATGATGCTCGTGATAGGACCATCAGTGAGCATGTGCTGAGAATGCACAGATTTATCCCACAGGGCTATGAGGAAGGTGAGCCAATTCGTGAAAGGGCAAACATTGCGCTTGCTGTCGGAGATAGCCAGCTGAACCCGGATGGCAGTGTTGAGGAGGAGGCCGGTTCAGACGCTATTTTCCAGAAGTTCAACCCACTTCTACACGGCGGAGTTGTAGGAGAGATGGGCGCTGCCAAATCCAAGAAGCAACCAGAGGTGTTTTCCATCTCGTTTCTCAAGAAGTATGTCCAGTATTCCAAGCAGAGAGTACAGCCAACCCTCACCAGTGCTGCAAGTAAGAGAATCGTGGAAATCTATGGTGGCCTCAGGAATGACGCTCTCAACGATCCCAACTCAAGACACACCGCCCCAATCACTGCCAGAACTTTGGAGACCCTCATTCGTCTTTCCACTGCTCACGCAAAGGTGAGACTGTCTCAGACCGTGGAGACCAAAGATGTCAAGGTTGCAGAGGAGTTATTGCGTTTCTCGCTGTTCAGAGAAATCGAAACCAAGAAGAAAGCACCAAAGAATGGAAGTCCCCTGAAGAAGAGAAAAGTCAAGAATGTTGTTGCTCGCCAGGTTGGTGAAGAGGATGATGAGTCAGAAGAGGACGTGGAGCTGGAGGACGACGAAGATGAGTTGTCTGAAGACGAAGTGATTCCGGTATCCACAGGCCGGAGAGGAAACGTGCTACAGAGACTAAGAGAAGAAGCAGGCGAAGATGCAGATGTGGATGACTTGGCCCAAGGTATACAGGGACAGACGATACACGAAGACTCCAACTTGTTCGGTGAGAATGACCAGGAGGAAGAGGAGGAGCCTGAAGAGGGTACTCAGAACTTGGACGAGGAGGAAGAGCTGCCTGCACTCCAGGAAACCTCTGGTGGTAACTCTGGATTCAACGGAGAAATTTCCACGGGGAGATTCAACCTTTTCAGCAGAAGCGTGGCTAGGTTGATGCAGGAGCTCGAGGAAGGCGAGGACTCTTACGACAGAGACCTCCTGGTGCAGAAGATCAACTCCCAGTTACCACAAGAGGAGCGGTTCGGCAACGAGGAGGCATCTGCTGCCCTGACACTCATGGAGGAGAAGAACAGACTCTTCCTAGCAGATAGCAAGGTATGGAAGATCTGATTTAGGAGGTCGTTATGGGTTTTTATTGTAAGGGTGCTCAGGAGATTCGAGTACTCTAGTGTATTATTTTAACTGGTTATCTAATAGTTTTATCATGCGTCAGTTGTTGCAGTTTTATATGCGCTTTGTTTTTTTTTTCCAAAAATAATGCTTTCATCGACAACAGTACCATTGTATTTTTTCGGCAATATAATATCAGGAATGTCTTATCAGCTCCATTCAACAAACACTTGGTTTCTATCACCCTCCATCCCTCCAACCTGCTCACCGAGGGTCGTGTAAGAACCTCGCGATAAGTTGCCGCAACGGCGTCCCCGAGGCATCGCTTATGAATCGGATGTTGTCTGCGATGGGCTCTCTTATCCAGTGGCTAGAGATAAGCACACAGAGTTGGATAAAGTTATATGAGGAGAGAAAATATATAGAAATACCTGACTGGTTTAAGTGAAATTGCAACCCAATAGAGCAATGACACAGGATACTCCCAGAACAGAGGGTGTAGAGCCTGCAAAGCCCTCTAAGCCCGCCTTTGGGACAACGGGAAGGAAGATCATTTACGATAAGGATGGCAAGCCGTATGTATACGCACACTAAGGATTGGGCCGGATGCGCTTATTTATAGTGCCTTCCTTCTATGTAGTTTTGACTAACACCATTTACAGATGTCGCTCTTGCAACAGCTTGCTTGATTTCAGGATGGTCACCAGTGCCCAGAAGGGAGTGGCAGCGCCATCCAAGAGCCCTCAATCAAAAGAAACCTCAAAAACTGCCTCTGCCGCAACACTGGCTTCCATAGCCGCTCTTGATACGGACGATAGTGCTGTTCCTTCAGACTGTCCGCCTGACGTTGAGCAGCTGGGCCGTTCTACATGGACTTTCCTCCACTCTGTGGCCGCCACTTATCCAGAGGAGCCCACCGCTACACAACAGAATGAGATGAAATCTTTTATGAACATATTTTCCAAAATTTATCCCTGCTGGTTCTGCGCAAATGACTTCCAATCATATATGAAGCAGAATGAGGTCAAGGTCACCAACAGAGAAGAGTTTGGTAGGTGGCTATGCGACGCTCACAATGCGGTGAATGTCAAGATCGGCAAGCCCAAGTTTGACTGTAATCTGTGGAAGCAGAGATGGAAAGATGGTTGGGATGATGGTAGATGTGACTGAGAGTTCTTGATATGAGATCATGTATATAGAAAAAGCGCCTTACTTATATTGAACATTTTTTTTACTGTACATATATACCTTCTAAGAAGACACTTTTGGGCCAAACTGCCAAACTGCCAAACAAACAATATATACACGTTGATATATATATGGTTGCTTTAATTTCAGTTCCGCACCTAAACAAACGACGTCAGGTTAAGGGGCACAGAGCTTCCTCTGCCACTTGGATAGAGTTTCTGTTTTCCTTCAAATTTCCTTGGTTTTGGAATATCATTCATGTTTGCGAATTTAAATCTCGAATCATCTATAGTGATCTTGTGTGCAGATCCACCAGAACCGTTCCCTCCTACTCCGTTACCAGCAGAGATAGTATAGGCGGATGCCTCGATGGTACGAAGACTAGCACCAACATGTTGTTGAGCATTGATGCGGGCATCGGTTGCTGCCACCTTACTTATTGTAGGCTTGGAATGCCCGAACAGTCTTGAACTACGCCCACCTGTTTCGGCTGTCTCTGGGGTTGAGGTATAGAAAGGATCGGCATCTCCATTTGATGCAGGAATGGATGGCGCACCCGGAGGAGGTGGTGGCGGAGGCGCCTTGGAATGAGCTGAGGAAGAGACGGTCGACGATCTCGACCTCTGCTCAAACGAAGATCTCGGCAAAGCAGGTGGAGGTGAACTTGGCAGAACGGGCGGTGGAGGGGGAGGAGCCGCTGGAGTAGAGTGCACTTGAGGCTCATTGTCCCTCGCTGAGAATGATGATGGAGCGGGCATTATAGGCATGATAGGGATATCGGGTGCCCTGGTTGGTGGCAACGATGGGATTTGTGGAGCAGAAGATGAAGGAGGTGGGGGAGGCGGAATAGATGCCTTCGCTGGCCCCGAGAATGCTGCTGGAGCTTTTGGAGGTGATGGCGTCGATACGCCTTCAATGACATGTGAATAATCTCTCCTGTTCTGTATTTCCGCCAAGAATGGGAGTCCACCTGGCACTGCAGGGGCTGCAGAAGCAGCTGGAGTAGGTGGAGCGAATGAAGCGGGAGGTGTAGGAGGATAGCGT